>BSBK01008092.1:0-220560 GCA_027943335.1 Chamaecyparis obtusa | reverse complement strand
GACTGCATCAGGACCTCTTTAAAACTCTATAGCTTTAATAGTCACAGTTTTCAAGGGTGCGGACAATTGTTGGAGCTTGGATGAAAAAATTTAAATTATTAAAAATTGTGTCCACCATGAGCATTTTTTTGGTCTAAAAGGATTTGATATGTGAGGGAACTATAATTACTTCTCCAAAAACCACACTCTATTTTTAAAAAGCTAAAAGTAAAAATTACTAAGTATAAAGGACCCTTCATGGTTTCTTAAGATGTTAAATGTAAAATATTTTTCATCTAAATGAGAAAAATAGAATTTGGCTTTGAAAAAAGTGATAGTGATTGTTATTCACGTGATAATCCCAAATGAATTGGGAACATATTCCTCAAAACCTAGGACCAAGGTATCTCTTCCATTAAATGTTATCTATTGATCATCCAAATTGCAAACATATGCTTCAAAATTTGAAACAGAAACACACTAAAAAGTATTGATTGTATTTTTATTAAATAATAAATTACTTTCCTTGGTTTTTATGATATAATAAATAACATAAATAAAATTATATGAATGTTTTGTTTCATCCTACACAAGTGTTTTCTAGGTTTAAACTAGCATGTTGGATTCATTCAATTAACATTTATATATTTTCAATCTAGAGAATATTACCCTTCACTTACATATTAATTATCAATTAGATTTCCCTTAAATTTTCCTTAGAAATTCAAAAGATTGATACTACAAATATTCTAATTAGATAACCATGGGAGAGGACCTGAACCTTTATATAGATCAGCAATAAGGAAAAAAGAAAAATAAAAAAATTCTTAAAAAGATAGGCCTTTTAGAAGATAAAATAACAAGTATCACAAGGGCTAAGATTAATCTAATTCATTTTCAATTAAAGAAACTAATTAACAAGAGACAAGGATATTGAAACCATACTACGGCTACGCTTCATACACCAAAGTTTCTTTTGATAGTAACATTGAAACCTTGAAAAAATACCTTGAACTATAACAAACACTAAAAATGAGAGCGAAAGAAAACCATGAACTCCATCTTCAATGAAAATTGAGTCAATAGTTCCTAACAAGAAAATAGAACATAAGTAGCTAACAAATAAAGCTAGAATAGATTTAAGAAAAAAGGATATCTAATTAGAATATGAAATAAAGTAACTAACCATCTATGTATATTAAGAAGGATAGTCAAATACCTAGTTTGAAGAGCCCTCACACACTGTCATCTAGATAAAAGCCAACTTTTAGCTAAAAACCCATCTCAAAGTCAAATGTCTATATACTCTACTTCTCACTCTTTGAATCTTCTCTTCAATCTTGAACCAAAGAATGGTTCTTCTTCTTGCAATAATAAAATAACATTTATTCCATATTTCCAACTAATCCCTCTTTGATCGATTCTTCTCACTAGACAATCTCACTCTTATTCTTAATCCAAGCACCTCTCCTTGGCAGAACTCCTCTCTACATTCCCACCACCTATGCATCCTTTCTTTGTGGTATTATATTGTATCAATGAAACTATCAATTGTTTCATGTCAATAATACCTTGTCACTTCACACATAACCTTTCCATGTTGTCCAGAATCCTTTTGTATTCACATGCACCATTAATATTTTCACTTACCCCACTCACTTCTAGATCCTTCCATCCATCATTCAATGGTTAGTGGTTCAAAATAAAAATAGAAGCCTCATCCCCTCATTCTATGATAAATAACATAGCTAAGCATTTCTTGAAGAAAATAACAACAAAAATAAAAAACTAAAGTAAAACAAAAAAAATTAGAGATCTTTTAGGTGGTGTTGATTTCGTATGCACCTAGGTTCTCCTACACCATTTATGTATTATTTCATATCATGTATTATTGATTGTCTTGTATTGATGTTATAATTAGACACTCCATAAGGATTATGATTTAATTATAGTTATGATGATGTTAATGTAATTAGGATTGATGACATTTGTTGGTTCCTGGATAGGATTTTACACTCCATGAGATACCAATATACTTATGATGGATGTTGAGGATTGGTTAGTTCCAAATGTGAGCAATCTATAAGAAATTGGTCCAACTATAGGGATAAGACTACCCTCTTCTGCTTCTGGCTCTGCAAAACCAAGGCGGGTGCACCTGATCCAATAGTATTAACTCTGACTGATAGTTCTAACTCTGCCCCTTATTTCTTTATTGGATCCCTTTCAATAGATGAATGCAGTGAGAGAATACTAAACAAGAACCTATTGTTCATTGATCCTCCATCACTGGGTAGGACAATACATAAATGTAAATAAAATTAAAAGACTGATAATGATTTGAATGATTTGGGATTACAAGGCTTGAATCACTCCTCTCAACACAAAGATAGGAGAATATAGGCCAGTGCCTTATCCATTGGGCCAAATATTAAGGAAAAGGATGAATACAATGGTGTCTGAAATTGGTCTTTAGACATAAACACAAATACCTCAACTCTTTCCTACTTATGAAAATCCTTCAAATAAACTCCAAGAACACATATTCCACTTTGAGCAATATTTAATCTAACTCTAGGTTGGAACTCAAAGCACAAATACATTCATATAAACCTTATGCAAAGATCTAAAGATTCAAAGAATAGAGCAAAGGAGAGAAAAGATCTAAGGTTTGTATTAAGTATAACCTTTCATCATGTGCATACAATATCCTGAATAACAAGCTTGCAAGATAAGAACAACCTGTACTTCTTCTCTATTGTTTGATAAAATGATATCAAAAATTACAATCCTTGACTAAAAGCTAGGGTTTCAGAAATTTCTATCTTTTTAACACCTAAACTCCAATCCCTTAGAATGATCATGAAAAATCCCTTTATATACCAAGGGATGCAACAAGCAATCGATCATTCTAGGGTTACAAAAAACTAACCTAAAAAACCTTTACAACAACCCCAAAGGGTTTACAATAACTACACTACTGAAACAGGTGAGATATTTGCAATTGAGTCGACATGCTTTATGTTTTCAATGCTATCCTTGGCTCCTTTTCAACAAATCTAATTTTATTATCTCACTGTCAAACTACAATGAATGCCCTTCTACAAAAATTCAACCCTGATATTCATTTGGCTCTGCATCATAGGAAACAAAATTGGATTTTAGTTGTAATTTATACCTTCTATATCCTTTCTCAACTACAATCTGTACTGAAGAATTCAATTCCTAGCCACCGCATCACTTTACATGACTCACTGGTTCAAAAAAAACCTAGCAAAACCCTACAGGATATTTGATTTTGAATAAAAATGGTAACTGACTCAACTTTAAAATGTGACCATTGATGCATTTTATTCCCGGAAGATCGGGCGGTTCATAGAATCCCACAACAGTCAACAAAAATCTTTTAAAAAAATGCTTTACACATCACTAAACCCTCGACCAATGAGAAAAAAGCACGTCGGTGATGAATCGACATTTTGGACCCACTCCTTATAAGCCTTAGATCGAATGGCTAGCACATAATCTCATAGCCCTGATAGATTCCATGAGATCATACGCCATCCGTCAGATCTTCCATACTAGCATTCTTTAGAATCTCTCGGGCCTACTAACATGTATTCTTTCCTTTCCATCTTAGCCAATCACAACACGACACCTCAGCTATGAATCACCAGACGGTCCCACTGTTCTCAGCTAACCTTTAACCTTTTGACCACTTGGCGAATACACAACTACAAAGAAATTCTGCCAAGTCACGTAATGATATAGAGCTTTGCTACTTTATTTAGAGACTCGGCGAATACACATATTCGCCCATTCGTGAGAAGATTTAGAACTTCACCAATTTATTATGAGAATGCGCGAACACTGTAGAAAAATATCGGGACCACCAAAATTTATTAGAAATGCCAAACCTTAGAAAATAATTTTATAGCCTTGGGCCTGCCTGAAAACCTACCACATGCCCACACATCATTCACTGCCTCTACTCAGTTAGCTCTAACACAGGACCCACTACCCTTCAGCATCCAATCGGACGACGGGCGTAAGATCGCATGGGGAAAGAATATTCCATGCGATCATACACCGACCATCAATCAAAAATCTCTGACACAAGCCCCACTGACAAGCTCCACCTCATTATCATGTGGACCAATTAAAAACCACCATCTATGCACACCTGGCAATGGACCCACCGAAAGAAAAGATTACGTCACAAAAAATAATCAACGGTTGTCGTATAATCTCATGCATCTGACACATCCTTTGTGAAGACACGCCCACTGTTGATCTCTATAGATGTTAGAGCCTTCTGACATGCTGAAAAATAGGACCCACTACCCTTACCAAATCACCAATAGGTGGACCAATCACAGACTGCCAACCATGCAAATCTATCGGACGGTCCCACATCTTTGAAATGTCGTTTCATTAGGAGAGATCAACGGCCAACGTAAGATCACAAGCCTCTGACACGTCGCTTGCGAAGATACGCCAACCATTAGATGCAGATGTTGTCAGCGCCGGGCCCAGGAAAGAAATAAGGGGGAAACATAAGGAAAAATTAAAGCATTAGACTTTAGGAAAAATCACACTGACGGACTTAGGAAAAATAAAGCTAGGTGCTCGGAGACTTAGGAAAAAGGAAGACCACCGGGTGAAAATATTTAACGCACATGCCTTATAAAGTTTTTAAGTGGCCCAAAAAGTAACGCTTAATTAGAATAGGGCTAGGGTACACTTAGGGTTTTCCTTGCAAATAGCTAGATTTTTTGAATTTTGCCTAGGGTTTCACCAGGAAAATGGGAAAAATAATTGCAAAGGCATGAAAATTTTCTTGTGCTAACAACATTGTAATTATCCTTTGATGTAATTTGTGATTATGTAATAAATGGATTAAAGAAAAGATAGTTTAGAGTTATAGATCGATGTTAGTATTGACTATCAATATGAGGTTATATATTATCTTTTCTATGTTGTAAAGTGATGTTAGGAACATTTGGAAATGGTGTTTAAAATGAACCTAGTGATAATATTAATGGTGTTGTATAAATGAGATGTATTTCTTTATTGGCTTTAGTAACTTAGAAATATTTTGGATTTTGTTGCGTTGCAAAGTAGAGACATTAGGAAACCCATAGATGATATGTTTTCTTAATATAGTTTTATCTTCCACTTGTTCTTTTTAATGAATGAAAATATGATGTGTACTTATGTCTTTAATTATGAAATTTTAAAGTGTAAATGAAATCATAATGGTTAAGTAAGATGTATTTATTTGTAAGAAAAAATATATTGCTATGTTCTTCTAGTTTTTCTTTGTTTACTTTGGGGTTCCTTAGCGAGGCATTACATTTTATCCCTCATGAACATTAATCTTACAAACCAAAACCCTTATGTTTAAAGGTGGCCAAGCTATTACAATTAATTTTCTTTTATAAATGTGTACTTTAAATAATTCTATTGTATGTTAATTCTTTGAATAAATTGTTAGAAATAGTAGTTGTTGTTGCACCAAAAGATCAACCTGTTAATGCTCGATACAACCACTAGACTTATAGAAGATACAGGAGGAGGTTAAGCCATGTCACGAACCCCATGAGGGATGTTGGCCCACTGCCAACAATCCCCCTCCCATTGTCACTCGTCGTGGCCTACATGGATTTGAACCTATGACCAAGCTCTGATACCACTTGTTATAAATATTAGTTGTCGTTGCACCAAAAGATCAACCTGTTAATGCATGATACAACCACTAGACTTATAGAAGATGCAAGAGGCGTTAAGCCATGTCGCGAACCCCAGGAGGGACACTGGCCCACTACCAACATAAATAGAATTGAGAATTAACTCTATAAATGGGGAGATAATGTTCTTGTCTTATCAAATATAGTTCCATGTGTTTATATAATGTTCTTGTTATCTCTTGAGTTAGGATAATAATTTAGGTATTTGTATAAGCACTTTAACATCTAGTTTAATACATAGACCTTCAATTTGCAATATCGTACCAACTTCAACATTTTGGAATACACATATACTCTATCACCATGAGGTCTTCACTATTGGGGCAATATAATATCACATACATTCATATTGGCGGATTTACAATGGGAAAATAAATGGACATTATATTACCTATATAGGGGGGAGGCGGGGTGAGGGTTTATATAAGAAAAGAAATATGGGGGATACTAGGTGGGTATTTGTGGGGGGTTACAAAAAATGAATTTGGTGCAATAGTTGTTGAAAATAGGAGTATTCTTTAGTATGTTGTGAATGCACGTGTTATGACCCGGGCTCACTAAGGGAAGCTCCTGTGACTACCACATATAATTCAAGTTCTAAGATTGAAGTATATATACTTAAAATAATATGGCTCACACTTGGTGGTCTTAATTCACACTATGCTTGTGGCATTTGCATAACTAGAATATATGGTCAAAACCCCATAGCTTCACAATGAGAACTATGTTAAAAATTAAAGTTTTAATGATTCTATCATTCCTTCATTAGTAACTATTTACATCTTTGGACATAGTAAAATATTAACATATTCATGGTTCTTATAAATAGCCAAAGAAAACAAAAAAATAATGACATCATTTATTAATGTATAATTCAACTAAGTACAAATACCCTCAAAATAAAATCTTATTGAAAATTCATGCATCATGCATATGGACTAGGCCCACCTCATTTTTTACTATGATTCAAATCTCACCATTATACATTATTCAACTTTTGTGATCTAATTATATCATTGTTTTGAATTATTATTTGGCTGCAATTAATCTTGATACTTATGTGTATTTAACTAAGAACCCACTTCAATATTGAGATAAGACGTGTAGATTAAGATTACCATCTAAATGTACATTCATTATTTTCAACTAAATTGTATTCTTTTATTCATATTTAATTATTTATTCTTTATAAGAAAACCAAACATTAACATGAAGTAAATCAATTGTAGAATAAGTCAATATTGACAAACATTATTCGTAATGAATATAAGAACAAAATAGTATGAAGTTTGACAATAGTTCAGAATAAGAGAGAGTTGTTATTTAAAGACTATATTCAGAAAAATGAAATTGATCCATCATAAAAATTAAAAAAAAGTTTTAAAAAAATTGATTTTTAAAAAAAAAATCATAACATGATTTTCTGAACTCTTTCCAAATTTTAATGAACAAAACTCTCATTGTCTTTGCTATATAACATTCATTATTTCATCAAAAGACATAACATAATATTTTCTTTATTTATTTGTCCCATTTATTATGTCATTATACTCTCTATTTCATACTACTAAATACTAGTAAATCTAAACCACTCTCACACTCTCTCATATACTTTATTTCATCCTACTAAATCTAAATCACTCCAAACTCCCATATACTTTATTTCATCCTACTAAATCTAAACTACTCTCCCATTCTCTCATATACTACCACTCCACACTCTTATAAACTTTTACTTTGTCACTGAAGCTAGTCATAAGCTCCGTATTCTAACAGGGATGATAACAGAGACAAACCAATCCCATAGACGTATCCAGATTACACTTTCCAAACTCTTGATGATCTTGATTCTTACACGTATC
Organism: Chamaecyparis obtusa; assembly: GCA_027943335.1. Lineage (NCBI taxonomy): Eukaryota > Viridiplantae > Streptophyta > Pinopsida > Cupressales > Cupressaceae > Chamaecyparis > Chamaecyparis obtusa. Next base: position 212,969 of record BSBK01008092.1, on the reverse strand, counting down.
GTCGCACTCTCCTCGCCTAAATCCGAAGCATGGCCCATGAAATGCATCGCTGAAGCTTTCACAATACCCTGGATAGTCGTACCAGAGCCCTGATCATATTACAAAACAGTAACTAGTTAGATTTTTTTTATCAAGTTTATTGGATAAATAATTCATATATTTTCATTGCTATCAACAAATTTAACCTACTAATATTGAAGAGAGGAAGAATGAATACTACCAGAAGCCGTGAGGAAAAAGAACATTAGAAACACGTATGTTGCCTTCGCCATCTAAGCAAGTACAAATGATCTACTCTTGTGGGGAACCGATTACTATTTATAGCCCAGATAAACGCAAGTACTTATGATCTATTCTAAGCAAGTACAAATGATCTACTATTTATAGCCCAGATAAACGCAACTGAACAAATAACCAGTTATTATTCACAGTACAAATGATCATCTATTCTAATTAAGCAACTGAACAGCTAATCTCCGTGGTTCTTTCCGCCCAATATTATTTTATTGGACGTGCAATTCGAACTTAATTTTTGTCTAATTAGGTAATCAGTATTTGATCTGATCTATGTTTGCCAAGTGAGCATGATGAATCATATGCAGCTTGGATCTTACACAAGGCACATAAAACATTTGAAATAAAATGGGGTCATGTATATTGAAGCTCTCTTTGTTAAAAAATTGGTGTAAGATTCTATCAGACCGCTTAAGACGTTAGACATTTCTTGAACAAATCGTAACAATTATAATACATTCTTATATCCATCTAATTTAGAAACACCGAGTTATAAGGACAAAATATTCAACACTTTTTAATTATTGAAATTGATCAGTTCAGAATTTCATTCTACAGGCACGAGTTAAAATTCGTTTTCATACCAGTCTCTTTGACTGCTTTCTTCAATATTCTCATCAATATCTTTACAAAAAAAATTCACAAACTTGATAGAATATAAAATATCATTAATGAAAATTAATATTGACTGGTTGTAATTTTTTTGTTGTGTTTAGCTCCTTAGTCTAAATTAACCTATAAAGAAACTTTTTTTTTTCCAAATACTAAGACCTCTCTCCAATTTAGACTACTAAGAGATCATACATTTGTTTCATACATTTTTTAGTTAATATATTATTGAAGTTTGAACTACAATGTAAGAATAAACTATTTTGACATTTTAAAAGACAGAAGATAAATTTATTAGACTGAATGTCACAATACAATACTACCCTAATCTAAGTTTGTAAATGTTTTATCTTTAAAATCATACTAACTAAAATTCAAAACATGCATTTAATATTATTGACAAGAGACTATTTCAAACCAGATTTTTTCTTTGTTAAATTTTGTTCAATTTTCAAATTCTGCATGCCTCCAAATTGTTAATAATTTTAAGGATGTTAAAAACATGGATCCGAGGAGAAACTCACAAAAGAGCTCTGATCTGCAGACCTACTATACGATGGATAAACCATATGCTTTGATGCCATGAAAAAAAACACAAAGAGAAAAAAAGGCAAGTAGAAAAGAATACTCAAGAATGAGCACTAATGAATATAGGCTTGGGCTTCTATTTATAGATAAAAATACATTGAATTGTGTACAAATTATTGTTTAGAAACATGTGTCTCAACCTTGCAATTTTTCTAGATAGTTCTAAAAATGTAGTTGGGAATTTTCTAGATCGCGGTGTCTTGGAAAAGAGTAAATTGGTTGTCAAAAGATGCCTTGTCCATAGTATAATATATGAGGGCCATTTTTAGAGTGCATGACACATTTCATGACAACTTAGAGGGTCAAAAATAATGGATAAGACTTTGGACGTGAGAGACTATTTTTAACTTGGTTCATGCTTATCTTGGGCAACACATGTCAAGGATGGGAAACACATGTCAAGGAGATTTTGCTCATGATTTTATAAACCAAAAGTGGTTTCTAGGTGGTTAAAAGCCTACAAAATGAGGGTTTAAGGAAGAGTTTGAGCTTTGTTTGCAAAATTGGGCGCTAGAAAGATGCTAGTGAAATTCCTCCAAGTTTGAGTTGAGGTGATACTCTTGTAAGAACTCGTATTGCAAGAGTGTTGTAATCTTTTGTCTGATTTGATAATACATTATGCATGATTTAGAGTGTGGGGATTTTCTTCCGTAAGGGTTTTGCCCATGGAAATAACTTTGTTTGTTATTATTTTGTTTATACTAGATTGTATATTTCTTGAATTATTTGTAATAGCTAATTAGAAATTGGATAATTGTCCTCTCAAGATTAGCATAGAAAGTATTTTTGCACATATTTTCTTCCTTGCAAGTGGTATCAGAGCATGGCCAGTTTTGGTTCTATTTGTTGGGTACAGGATTTTTTGAGCTAATCAAGGTTTGAGTGGGAGCTTGTGTAAAGTATTTCATTTTTTGTATTCTAAGATAGCACAAATGAGAAGCATATCAAGGAGGATTAAAGTAGAGAAGTTTTTTGGTACAAACTTTGAAATGTGGAAGTTGAAGATGGAAGATTTGTTGATTGATCAGGATCTATGGGATGTAGTGGCTAAAAAATTTTAGAGGCATATGGATCCAACTTTAGATGCATGATGTGATGTAATGGGTAGAAAAGCTAAAGGTCTCATAAGATTTTGTCTTGTAGACACAATTCTGATAAATATCCATGAAGAATCTAATTCGAAGAATATTTGGAAGAAGCTAAGTAAGATATAAAAAGAAAAATCACTTGTGAATAATATTTTCTAGAGGAAGAAGAAGTATTCCTTGACAATGGAAGAAGGTGGAAAAATTTATGAGCATTTGGAAAGCTTTAATATGTTGGTGACTTATTTGACCTCAGTAGGGATTTTAATGGATGAAGAAGAAATGTGCCAAATATTGTTATGTTTTTTCCCAACTCATGGGACATGCTTTTCATGGCAATAGGGATCACTTCATTTATCTTGAAGATTGAGGATATTGTTGGTTCTCTACTTTCTGTCAATATGAGAAGGAAGGCCTCTCTAAATGCCAAAGAGGCTTTGAGTGTTTGAGGAAGATCAAGAAAAATAGACAAGAATTAAAAGTAGCATGGCCATTCTAAGTTAAGAATAAGGGGAGATCAAAATTCACTAGAAAGTCCAAGGAAATATGCCAGAATTGTGGCAAGCCCAGACATTTCTAAAAGGAATGCAAAGAATAGAGGAGGAGGAGGAGGAGGAGGGGGAGGAGGAGGAGGATACTAGTTCCTAGAAAGAAGATGGAGATTCTTTTATTGTAGCCTTGGAAACTAATGCAAGTAACAATGTATGGTTGATAAAGTTAGATTCATCTTTCCACATGAATCCTAATAGAAATTAGTTTACTAAGTATGAATATTTTGACGATGATAAGGTGTATTTGGGTGATAACTTTTTTCTTGATATTATTATCTGTGAAAGTGTTCATGCGAAATTTTATTATTATAGAATTAGATGATTTGATGGTGTCTTTCATATCCTGGGACTAGTAAGAAATTTATTATCTATTAGCAATCTAATAGATGTGGGTGTACATGTAAGTTTTCTAAAGCAAGTGTGAAAATGGTGAGAGGTTCTATGGTGATAGAAAGAGGAAGAAAATTGGGTACATTGTACTAGATCTTGATGCATGCATAGTTGAGTGCAATAGAAATTCTGATAAGATTGTGATAAAGATTACCGCATTGGTAAAGGAGAGGGTTTATCTTTTAGCAGATGGTCATGGAATTTGGGTATCCAGGGGTGCTTTGTCTAGTGAATCAAAGTTTATGTAGAGAAGGTGATGTTATGGCACCAAAGACTTGACCACATAGGTGAGAATAGTCCACGAACCTTGAAAAATAAGAACCTTGTTGATGGGTTGAATGATTGTGTTATTTTGAATTTAAGATTTTGCAAGTATTGAATTTATGGAAAACAAATTGCATTCAGTTTTACTCAAGTTCTCATAAGTTTTCATGTTTTTTGGATCTAATCTATTTGGATGTATTTGGTTTGGTTTATGTTCCTTCTACTGGTAAATCAGTTTATTATGTTTCTTTCATTGACTATTTTAGTAGAATCATGGGTCAATGAGTTTGACTCAAAAACTACACAGTTGAATCCTGATAGCAATATCACTATTTGACTTGCTGTGGAAAAATATCTCCTACTTATCAGAAGAATATGGGTTTATTTTCTTAAAATTAAAGTTGAAGTTTTAAGTCGATTCAAAGCATTTAAAAAAATGGCTGAGTTGTAGACTAGAAAGAAGATAAAATGTTCAAGGACAAATAATGTCAGTGAATGCTTCTCTAATGATTTTTACACATTTTCTAAAGATTTTCATAGTAAGAGAAAGAAGAAAACTCTGTATTCTCCACAACAAAATGGAGTTGCAGAAAGAATGAATAGAACCTTGATGGAGAAGGCTAAGAGTATGTTGAGTGGTACTAGAATAGAACAAAGGTTATGGGATGAAGTTGTAGCCACTACCTACTACCTCATAAATAGGTCTCCTACTTCAAATCTTGTTGATAAGACACTAATGGAAGCATGGTCAGGCCACGAACCTCCACTTAAACATATGAGAGTTTTTTTTTGTGACACATATGCTCAAGTGCCAAAGGAGAAGAGGAAAAAATTGGATTAAAAATATATTAAATGTATATTCAATTTTTATAGTTATGGTGTGAAAGGATACAGTCTTTGGGATCATATTGCACATAAGGCATTTTATTCAAGAAGTGTTATTTTTAGAGAAAGTAATACTTCTTCCATTTCAGTGCAGCTAGAAAAAATAGAAGAAAAGAAAGATGTGATTCAACTACCTGCTACACTTGAGAAAGTTGATTCAAGGTCCTTAGAAAGATAAGAAGTTGAGGAGAGCTCTACGAGTTTTGAATCATTAGAGGAAGAAGAGGAACCTGAACTTGATATTGTTCGATGGTCTACTAGACAAAGGAAACCACCTGAAAGGTATGGATATTCTCCAAATTATTAGAGATGAATAATTAATTTGAATACTAATATTGATGAATTGAGATCTATAAAAGAGGCTCTTGGTATGAATTATTTATAATCCCAGAAAATAACCATGGATGAAGAGATGGTAGATCTTAAAAAGAATGATACATGGGACCTTGTACCATTGCCTGAAGAATGAAAATTTTTGGTTGCAAATTTTTATTCAAAAAGAAGATAGGTTTAGATGGAAGCATTGAGAACAACAAAGCATGATTGGTTGCAAAAGGTTACTACCCAGTCAAGGGACTAGATTACGGTGAAATTTTCTCTCCTATAGACAAAATGATATCCATTAATTTATTTCTTTCTATTGGAATAGCTTATGCTTTAAAGGTCGAGAAAATGGATGCGAAAATAGTTTTCCTTCATGGAGGTTTGGAGGAAGAAATTTATCTTAAACAATGAAAACACTATTTGGTAAAAGGTAAAATTCATTTGGTCAGTGGGTTGAAGAAATACTTGTATGGTTTAAAATAGAGTCCTAGGATGTGGTACCAGAAGTTTGATATAAATGTATTGATTTTGGGATTTGTGCAGTCCAAATCTTATCACTGTATATATTTTAAATAAGATGGTGATCATTTCCTAGTTATTTTCTTGTATGTTGATGACATGTTGTTTATTGAAAAAGGAAAAGGTTTGATTATAGAATTAAAATCTCAGCTCTCAGAAAAGTTTGAAATGGAAGATATCAGTACAATAAGACACATTCTAGGGATGGAGATTATAAGAGAGACAAAACATAAATGTTTTTCTAGGACAAAGTAATTATTTCGGTACTATACTAAGAAGATTCAATATGTAGGATTCTAGACCATTTTGTATTCCTGTTACAATGGGAATGAAGCTTACTAATTCACAATGTCCTACATCCCCATTAGAGATTGAAGAGATTATTGGATTATGGAGCGGGGGGGGGGGGGGTGTGAATCAGTAATCTTGATCACAAAATACCTTAATAAACTCTCTTATTAACTTGGTAACTACACGGTAGAAACATATTTCCCTATTTACCGACAATAGTAAGTAAACTATAAATTTCAATAAATCATTTACAATGTTTGACACAAGTGTTTAATGTGGAAATCTAGCTTTTGGAAAAACCATTGTGGGAATTTTCACCCACTAAGAAATATACTCTTCTAAAATACATCTGGTTAAGAGCCAATCCCATTAAAGATTACAATATACACTAATAGGTATGACCTGGTTAAGGGATTAACCTTAGATCTATTAGGATCTTCACCTTGTTAGGAGTAGCCTTGTTAAGGGGCTTTAAACACTCTTTTTGGAATGTCACCTTTCTCAACAATTTTCAATAAGACTGTTAAGTCCACTCTGTTAAGAGATTTTACTATTACAAATGCTAGTAAGAAATAGTAATAAAAATGACCTATCGATGTGCAACTATCTTTTCTCAATCAAATCCTTGTGTGCTTATCAATATTCACTTTAATTCATCATCTTCCACTAGCATCGACACTTCATCAAATCACTTTTTTCCCACTCGAAAACTCTTTGTTCCTTCTTCACTGCAATAGTCACTAGCCCTTCAACTATTCAGTTTTCCAGTGAATTGTTCATAAAAGATCATCCTTTATATAGAAAATTTTTGCCTCTTAATCTCCTCTATTACATTTTCCTTTAGTCAATCTTGACCATTCAATTAATTATTCATTGGATCTAGATCTCGGTAACAAGTTTCCTTTTCACCTAGGAACTTGAAACTTTCTTGAAACTTGTTTTACTTCTTTTTGCCGCTTAGATCTAGCCATAGATCTCCATCTTGAATTTTCATAACAGTAGATAGATGTAACTAAATTTCCTCATCATCATTATCATCCAGAACATCATAGCTAATCATTAAATTTTTATTCCATCCATAATTAATATCTTGTCCTTTCTTGGTGTTGTTCACTTAGAATTTTGGTAACATCTCTCAGTGCCTAGACCTTTCCACTTTACCGAGTGATGTTTCCATCTTGGTAGCCATAACAACTTATCTTACCGAGTTGTCAAATCTTCAATACCATACTTTACCAACTTAACATAATCATATGTTAGGTAGAAAAAAATCATACCAACATAATCAAATCATTGTCTAATATGTATCAGTTTCCCATTTATGTTCTATAACTTCTTAACTTCTAATTTCCACTTCTCCTTAACTCGTTCTTCTTATATCATTACCAAATGATATGGTAACCCAATATAAATTAGAAATCAATTGTTTGACATTAATGACAAGATTATAACTAATCTAATCATTCTACTATTATCATGTATACCTTTGATCATGGTTTGTCTTCATCATTAGCTACATCAGATATTCAATCATTAGCATTATTATAAGTTATGATAACAATCTTCCTCTTTGGCATTCATGGAAACACTAAAAAAATTCAGTATTCAATTGATGATGGTACACTTCACTTTCATTCATATTTTGTACTCCCTTTGAGTAGTCACTTCTCCTTTTTTGAACTTTCATCTATAGGCTTTCTCTTTCTAATTTGTCTCCCTCTTATTGTATTCATCTCTCCGATTTTCTTCCTCTTTGATATAAAATTATTCATCTTAATGATTCTAACCTTCTATAACTCATCTCCCTCTTGTTCTTCTTATAGTAATTGACTTATTCTCTTCTTGGTATTCTCCCTCTACAATAAAATTATATTCTGCATCAATTGTACTCTTTAATCTCCCTGAATATTTCTGATTCTCTCCCTCTTTGACAATAATGCCAAAGAAACATAAATAGCTCAGATATACCTTAAGTATATAGATTTTTCATTACATTCATAAACATAATTTTTCACAGCTTCAGGCTTCACCTAAAGAGTTAAATACTAGCATCAACTCACAAGATAGATATTCTTTTGAGTCTTTGAATTCATGCAACATTCATCTTTCCTTAATGTACATTGGATAGGGGAGGAACCCCTAGCTTATCTCGGAGATACTCAAAAGCATCTTTCAGTAATGCTTTTGTAAAGATATCAACTATTGGCTCCTTTGAAATAAAATAATCTAATGTCACATGCTTATCTTGTGCTTTCTCTCTCAAGTACTGATACTTGATGGATAGATGATTTGTCTTAGAGTGCAACACTGGATTCTTTGATATGTTAATAGCACTGGTGTTATCACAATATATTATAATAGGATCAGTAATCTCTTCATGCATACCTTCCAATAGTTGTTTTATCCATGCAATATTAGAACAATTCATAGCTACTGCCACATACTCAACTTTGGTAGTAGATTGAGAAATATAGATGTGTTTCTTGCTTAACCATGTCACTTGTCTTTCTCCCAAAAAGAAAGATCTGCCACTAGTGTTTTTCCTATCATCAATATTTCCTGCCCAATCAGCATTAGTATAAACTTTAAGATCAAAATTACCTTTCCTTGTGTATAATAGACCGAAATATTCAATCCCTTTCAAATATCTTAATATCCTTTTAACTGCAGACAAATGTGTCTACTTGGGGCTTCCAGAAAACCTTGCAACAATACCAACTGAATGTGAAATGTTAGGTCTACTATGTACAACATACTATAACTTACCAATCATGGATAGTTAAAGTGTTTCATTCACCTCCTTAGTATCATCTTCTTTTGAAAATTTTCAACTAGTAGCCATCGATGTACCAACCAATTTTGAATCTTCCATATTGAATATTTTAAGTATCTCCTTGATATACTTATATTGAGTGATGTAGATCACATCTTTAACTTGTTGTATTTGAAGTCCAATAAAGAATTTGGTCTCTCGTATCATAGACATTTCAAATTCCTTTCTCATCTCCTCAACAAATGACTTAGGCATTATCTCATTACCACCAAATATAATGTCATCAACAAAAAAAAAAATTTACCAATCAAAATTTCATTAGATTTATCACATTTAAGGTATAAATTGTTGTTATCACTAGTCCTTTCAAATCCAATCTTAACTAAATAAGGGTGCAATCTTTCATACCATGCTCAGGGAGCCTGCTTCAATCCATATAAATCTCTATGCAATTTGTAGACCATGTTCTTATTGTTCTTATCAATAAATGCATCAAGTTGTTCAATGTAGACTTCTTCTTCAAGTATTCCATTCAGAAATGCAGATTTAACATCCATCTGATAAACATTAAATCCTTTTAAGCTGCATAAGTGATTTGTATTCTAACTCCTTCTAATCTAGCAACAAGGGAAAAAGTTTCACCATAGTTAATACTTTCTTCTTGTGCATACCCTTTGCAGACTAGTGTAGCTTTGTTTCTAATCACATCTCCTTTTTCATTAAGTTTATTTCTGAAAATCCATTTTGTTCCTATCACACTTTTATCTTTGGGTCTCTGTACTAGTGACCATGTATTATTCTTTTCAATTTGGTATATCTCTTCTTTCATAGCATTCATCCAATCATCATTTTCTAGTGCATATTTTACCAATGTAGGCTCAAATTCAAAAGTCAAACAAGTATTATGTTTTAACTTACTTCTTTTCAATACTCATAGATTCTTGTCTCCAATAATTTTTCTCACTGGGTGATGTCTTCTTACATACTTTTTTCAATACAAGTTCGATAACCTAATCATCATTGTTCTCGTATCTTTGTATAAGGTCATCTTGTTCATCAATTCCTGCTTGCTACTTCTCGGTTGTATCAACTGAATTTCCATCTTGTAGATACACAAATCTATCATAATCCTCAGGTTCCTTTTTAGTATCTTCATCATTATTTTCAAAAAAATCATCAACTCTCACATTTTCACTTTCAACTATTTTGTTAGAGTCCTTGATTAAACATTTATATCCCTTACTCTTTAAAGAATAACCAAGAAATATTCCTTCATTACCTTTAGAATCAAACTTTCCATTCCTAGATTCTTTCAATACATAACACTTACTTCCAAATATTTTGAAATAACTTACATTCAGTGTTATATCAAACCATAGTTCATAAGGTGTCTTGTTTGTACCTTTCTTCAACTATATTCGGTTAAGTGTGTAGACTACAATGCTTATAGCTTCTCTCCAAAATGTTTGTGTAACCTTTTTATCAATCAACAAAGTTCTGGCACAGTAAACAATAGATCTATTTCTTCTCTCAGCTATCCCATTTTTTTGTGGAGTCCTCGGTGCATACACTTGCCTTTCAATTCCATGATCATTACATAACACAATAAATTCATATGAGATGAATTCACCTCTTCTACTAGATCTCAAAAACTTCAATTGTTTACCAAATTCCTTCTCAACCCTAGCCTTATACCACTTAAACATTTGAAAGACATTATATTTTTATTTTAAAAACATGACTGACACCATTCTTTAATAATCATCCAAAAACAAAAATGATATATTGTTTTCCCAAAACGGAGTCGGGATGCACAAGATAGAGCTCCCAGAGTGCAAAACTGAACATCTAGATTTGACAATAAAAAATATCATAAAAAAGGAAAAATCATAGATTCAAACCTTCGTATCTAGATAGAGGTCAAAACCAGCTTTCTGAGGATATCTTGTTTGCCTGATTTCAACACCGTATGCTCAAGATATGAGCAAAAAACCACAAGCTGTGTCAGATGGAAGATAGAAAAGAAGCTCTATCTTTGAACTCTTGGTATGAAAAATCAAGGAAAAAATCCAAAATCTGAAATACCAAAAAGATCTTCCTCTGAACAATCTTTCCAATAGTATCTCGTTTACCGAAAAATGATACTATATGCTCAAGTTATGTGCAAAAACCAACAAGTGCTCTAGAGGGCCCAAAAAAGGTGTCTAAAAGGCCTGATGCAATGCTGACGTTAGCAAAACATAGACCTGAATTTGATGGTTGTCTACCCATCATAGAAAAAAATCAATAGGTCCCTAGGGCCAAAAAAATCTAGCCCCTAGTCACCACATGACTAGGGGCTGACCGCAGGAGGGCTAGGGCTAGTGGAAGTTGGTCCCCCATGTGACCTCAACTTGTAGAAGAGAGGGGGTTGGTCCCCGAAAACCACTACAGTTAGTGTGACTGTTGGTGGTTAAACCCGGTGGTCACGATGGTGATAGCAGTGATCCACTGTAGTCCCGACGGAGATCGCTTGGTGACTGCCAGTGGTCACCGACGATCACCGCGGCCACCAGCGGTGGTGCCTGAGTGGAGCCTAGGTGGCCGCCTGGTGGTGCTACCAAAAATAAAATATTTTTTTTTTCAAATCATCACCTCGATCCACGTGCCAGGATCGTACACCCCTGTATGCAAAAAAGAAATTCCCACAAAATGCAACGTCGTCCAAATTGGACATGCCTTATATGGAAAAAGGGGTTTTTGGACACTGCAAGCTCAATGGCAAGGTCCGTTTGGGTCCAAAGTGCTCTAAAAATCTAGTGATTGCCTCAGGATCCATGCTAGGGCTAGTTGTTAACAAAAATTTGCAAAAATTCTATCTTTGTCCAAATTGGACAAATTTTATATGGATCTAGGGGTTCTTGGACGTTGTGAATGCAACCGTGAGGTCCGTTTGAAGCCAAGATGACCAAAAAAATAGGTTTTCCTAGATCTAACAGAAAACCGTCTAAAAACATTAATTTGACAAACACGGTCGAATCTCTCAGGAAGAGGATAGGGGAAAGTAGATCTGAAGCTCTGATACCATATTGAAGTTGATGAATAAATAATCCATAGCTCCCAAGAACACCTACATGAAAACACCTGCCACAAAAAGAGAGAGAAGAAGAAAGAAGTTATGGAGGCCTGAATGCTTTGATCCACAAGAGAGGAGAAATCATTTTTGATGTGCAAAAACAAAAGTTGCATGTCCGCCTTCAATAACAAAGATAAAGAATTATTGTTCCTTTAATCAGTTTGCAAGATATGTGTGTTCCTTGTATCTCTTCTTTGAAATCTACAATATTTGATGCACAAGGATATTCCTTACGAGAACTGATAGAAATTGAAGATGTAGAAGATATGATAGCTACCATTCATGCACATCTTTACTAACTATCTCGAGACCTCACTAAATGGAATGAAAATAAGGACACATAGATTGAAGAAATTATGAGGCTAAAGAAGAGACTTGACTCAATCTAGGTTAATGCTTAAAGTTTGTGATTTTTCCTTTTTCTTTCATTTTTTGTATAGTTTATGACCCCTTTTTCATTGATGCCAAAAGGGGAGAATATAATAAACACATAGTAAACAAAAAAAAAAATATTTTGAAAAGAAATTTTTTTGAAAGAGATGTAGAATTTATTAGTATATCCCTCTTCAGGGATTTTTGTAGTCTTTTAGTATTTGTCACAAAGTTTAAGAACTTTTGCACATTTTTGGAATCCTATAATATTTCGGTTCACCATCAATGACAAAGGGGAAGATTGTTAGACTTTCCCATTCTTAGTTGTCATTGATGTCACTATTCTAGATATATTGGTATTGGTTCTTAAAGCTACATCTTTCAATATTGGTCATATGCTCACCAATAGAAGAGTTATAGTATTAATGACGGTAATTCATGATCGACATAGTACATAGTTATTTTGGTCTAGACCCATTACACACTTACATTTAAATTATTTTGGTATAAGTGACAAAAGTTATATATTGGAGATTGGTCACACATTTTTATTTTGGTCTATCCAGCATGGAGAAGTGTATATCAATGATAATATATAACCATTGCATGATCTCAGCTATTGCAATAAGATGTAATACTTGATGATATATATAATTATGTATGTACATGTGATCTGTAACATGTAAACTATTGATTAAATCTTGTATCGATAAAAGGAGAAGACTTGTTCTACACTGAGAATTGTATTGAGTACATTTCTAGATGCATGTCTATCAACTCAATTTTATATATTTAGTAATATTTTCTATGTTGTATCAGGGAAGTAAGAACAAACATCAATGAGCCAAATTGATAGTGATCCACCCTATGTATTATTAATCAGTTACTTAATACTTGAAAGATAGCCCTCTCCATGGTTTTTCCCATCTCAGGTTTCCATGAAAAAAATATTGGTGTTATGTGTTTCTCTATTTTATTCTTCTAGTTCTTCAGGTTCTAGTAAAGTTGAAATATGTGATATAGTCAATTGATTAAATGTTTTAAATTATTCAAGAGTATATTGATTCACACCTCTCCTCTTAGTGTACTGGATGTTCAATGGGAGAAAACAATGTGGATGATTCTCTCATATGCCACAGAGTGACAAGTGAAGGTTGTTTGATCATATTTGTGGCCAAGTTTCCAAGTTGGTTGATGAATTAAAATATTCTTGGGGACATGTGGATTGGTTGGTTGGGGATAAGAGAATCTCAATGACAAGTGGTTGAATTAGTTGCTAATTGGTTAGATATGAGATAATCTCTATGCCAAGTGTCTCTTTGTTTGTTGAAGTAAATTGATAATTTACATATTAAAAATGAATAATTATCTTATCCACATGATGAGGTGGTAGTTGACATGGAAGAATGGGATGAGAGAGAGAAGGTGGGGTAGAAAATGGATGAAATTTATTTATGGTAGGAATAATTTTATTAGAAATTAACTATATCTATTAAATTAAATAATTTAATTATTTACTTGAGGAATTAATTACCATTAGCTAAATAACACACATTTAATTAATATTTATCCTAGTCAAAATAAAGTTTTTAACTTGTATATCGAAAGCACTACCCATTTTTAGATATGTTGAATATAAGCTAAAAGGGTATCGCAAATAGGTCTTACATTTTCAATATCAAGTCTGAGATGAAATTTATGGTTCAAAAGGTCATTTTGAAAGGCTACTAGGAAATATGCATAACTGTGAAGAAATTAATATTGATACATGCCCCAGGTGAATGGTGGGTGTTTGTTTGTGTTGGTAGAGAGGATCAAAGCCCTACTCTAAATTACATGATTCTATTTTTCTATCCATATTCTCCCTAATTGAGTTCTTTATTATTGAGGATCCTAAACACTTATCTAGAGGGATTCCAAGGTGGATACACAAAACATTACCCTCCTTAAAGCCCATTCAATCTACTATCTTTCGCTACATTCTACTTTGACAAAGAAGAGGAATATATGAGACTTCTCTTGACTAATGTACTATCTCGATGATTTAGAATAATATCTTTTAAAAATTTAAATTCTTTGTCTTGTATTTTATTTTCTTGCCCAAATAACTTTGTATCATTTGTGAATTGCTAATGGGTGATTACATACACTCTGTAAGTGACCCTAACTCTTTTTATTCTTCAATGGACCCATGCATTGGAAATTGATTTTACCAAAACTTCAATCAAAAATAATAAAGAGAAATGGAGAGATCGGATCTCCTTGTCTAATCCCCTAGAGATATCAAAAAATCCCATTGATGAATCATTCAACAAAATTGAAAATATTGGAGTAAAGATATAGTGGTAGATTATCTATTTATCCATGCTCTTGAGAAGCCAAATGCTTGAAGATATTTGCGCAAAAGTATCTCTAGTGTAATTTATCATATTCTTTCTTAATGTCCAATTTAATCAACATGGAGGATTTATTTTTAATTATGGATTGAGTGAAGTGCCTCCTGAGTTATAATGAATCCATCAAAAATAAAACTATCTAGCACAAATCTTGTTTGTTCTTCTAAAATGATAAGAGGGAGGATTTTTTTAAATCTATTTATTAGAGCTTTGACTAGAACCTAATAAACTATATTGCATAAGGAGATTGATCTAAACTCATCCAGTGACTTTTCTTTTTCTCTTTTTTTGGAATCAACACTATGAAAGTATTTTTTTATTTCTCTGAAAAAAAACCTTCCTAAATTTATAGCTACCCCCAATTCCTATGTCATTTCTTTTCCTATAATTTATGCCAATATTTCTAAAAAAACCACCTAGGAAGCCATACATCATAATAATATATATTTATAACCAAAATATATAATTATGGTATCTATAATTATATAATTTATAATTTATAATTATAATTATGTATAATTTATAGTATGTAATTTATAACAAAAATATTACTTTGAAATAAATTATGTGAGGACTAAATATATTGAAATTGAGAAAATTATATTGAAAATATATTTATATTGTACATAAATTAGGTAAAAATTCTAACACCTTTGTTAAAAGGAAAAACCAAAGTATGTATTATACTTGATTTTTGTTGGGGGTACATGACCAATCGTACCCATCACCTGAGAGTTTTTAGGTCTAAAGATGTAAAACTTAGCTATAGGAAAGTTTAATGTCCCCAAGTATTTTTTAAACCTTCTTGAGTTAGGCCTACATGGATTAGTGTGATATTCATGTAGTGTGCATTCTCCTGTGTATAGAAGTGGATGTGGCATAAAGTTGTGGAATTATCTAAGCTTTACAGTGAATCAAAGAAAATGAATAAGGGGAGAATGTGAGATGGTTTAATTTTAAATTGTGAAGGACCAAAGTAATGTTTAATATTGATGAACCATGTAGGTGAAAAAAATCCCTATATAATTAGCAAGGATAAAAGCTCGGTACCATTTGTCTCGATAGATAGATGACTTTTTATAAGGACTCAATAATCAATGTAGCTTCAACCTCCATGTTCTCAACCTTAAATCTCAACAACCTATATAATAGGTACACAATTCATATTATTTTTATTTATAAATAGAAGCCTGAGCTTGTATTCATTAGCATTCATTCTTGAGTGTTCTATTATACCTTCTTTTTATTTTCGTGTTTGTTTTCATGGTATCAAGGTTGAAGGTTTATCAATTACATGGTAGTAGTGCAAATCAAAGCTCCTTTGTGAATTTCTCCTCAGATCCACTTTTTTAACATCAACTCTTCTAAGGATTTTACTCCTTTGGAGAGCTTGAAGTCAGCTTCAAGTCTTGTTGTAATAGATACTATGGATCTGGTTCTTGATTGTGAGCCTATAGTTTCTGGTCATGTTCGATGACCTGTTATTGTTCTTGATGGGGCATTTCTTTGAAGAGTCAAAAAAAAATTTCTAGCTCTACAATTCCAAAAGATACTACTCTGGTTGTTGTTTATGAGCCTGTTGTTGCCACTCTTTCCCTTGCAACCTTTCTAGATAGAGAAATTTCTTTGGAAGCTATTCAGGATGAGGCTTTTGTTGATTTCTCTAAGTGGGATAGTGAGTGAATGGTTAGGGAGGAAGTTCAGGTCTACTTTAATGTTCTTGACTCTATTCTTGATTATTTAATTGCTTGGCTCAAGAGTTATCTTTTAGGAAGGTTTTGTGGGAACCATCCTAATATTGATATTGTTAGAAGATGGATCCATCTAGTTTGGAAAATATCAAGTGAGGTAAAAGCTTATGCTATGTTGAATGGTTTTTTCCTTCTAATATTGTCTTTCAAAGAGAATTGTTCTATGATTTTGTATGAAGGGCCTTGATTTTTGGGTTCTAATGGCCTTCTCCTTAAAAATTGGTCTCGTGGTTTTAACTTGTGGAAGGAAATTGTGTTGTTTCATGTCTAGGTTTGATTGTCTAGGCTGCCACTGGAGTTATGGAATGAAAATATTTTAGAGATAATTGCCAATTCTTTTGGCAAGTATAGTGTTATGGATAAGATCACTAATTTCATAAATGCTTACTTTTTACAATATTGTATGTTCTTGTAGAGAAAAATCAGGCTCTCCCTACCTAGATCACCCTATCTTCTAAATTTGGGAATTGTGTGCAGCATGTTGAGTTTGAAGAATCCCTAATTATTTATCACGCATGTAATATGGTGGGTCATAGCTATGATTCTTTCTTAAAGAGTGAGAAATAGTGCTATGTTTGGAAAAGGAAGGAGATAATTCAATAGGAAACTCCCCTGATTTTCCAAGAGGCTCAAAGTTATGACTCTAACAAAGGGAGTCCTCTTACAGACTATTCGAGGATTGATAATGCTTTAAGGCCTAATGATGATTGTGCCAACAATCTTATGCATCTTCCTTGTCTCAGTAAAATGCAAATTGGGGGAAAAGAACCCTTCCATTGTGCTCAATCACAGAGCTTTGGACCACTATTTTAAGCAACCTTGACTTGAGATTGGCTCTTGCCTTTTAGTATTGTTCTACTGAGTTGTGTTGTTGTTTTGTTCTAGTTGGTTGTTGTTGTTCTATTGGACTTAATGCTTAGTCTTTTTCGTTGTATCAAGGCCCTTTCAAAATCCCTACTAATCTATTAAAAAAATCATTAAGATTATTAAACAATTTGGAGACGTGAATTTTGCAAATTGAATAAACTTTAGCAAAGAAAAAATATAGTTAAACCAAAGAAAATGTGGTTTGAAACAATCTCTTGTCAATAATATCAAATGCATGTTTTGAATTTTAGTTAGTATGGTTTTAAAGATAAACATTTATAGTGTTAGATTAGTGTAGTATTGTATTGTGATATTCAATGTAATAAATTTGTCTTAGTATGATGTGAGTTGAATTTTACTCTTTTATTTTTTTTTTGTCTTTTAAAATGTCAAATTAATGTATTCTCTCCAAATAACTCAAATATCAATAATATAATAATTAAATAATGTATAAAACAAATTCATGACCTCTCTCCAATTTTTGTTAATTTTAGATATATTTTATAGTCTAAATTAAAGAGATGTCTTAGATGTTTGGAAAAAATAATATGTTACTTTATGAGTTAATTTATACTAAGCATATAAACACAGCAAAAAAATACAATCAGAAAATATTAATTCTCATTAATGATATTTTCTGAAGTGGTATCCAGAGCAAGTTGATTAGCATTTAGTTTAATACTTATGACAAGATTTGTATTGCAAGTATTCAAATATGTGAGTGTTTCTGGTGTCTTTATCAGTAAATACATTTTGGTGGTCTATATTCTATCAAGTTTGATTTTTTTTTTTAAAAAGCTATTGATGACAATATTGAAGAAACCAATCAAAGAGATTGGTACTGAAAACAAATTGTAACTCTCGTCTGTAGAATGAAATAAGAATAGTTGAAACTTTTTGTCCTTATAATTCTGTGTTTCTAATTTAGATGGATATAAGAATGTAATTTAATTGTTACGATCTATTCAAGAAATATCTAATGTCATAAGCGGTCTGATAGAATCTTACACCAATTTTATAACAAAGAAAGCTTCAATATATATGACCCCACTTTATTTCAAATGTTTTATGCAATTTTTTAACAAACAAAACTTCGATATGTATGATGCCACTTTATTTCAAATATTTTATGTGCATATGGTTTGTCATGTTAACTTGACAAACATAGATTAGATCAAATACTGATTTATTGGACAAGTGCTCCAAAAAAATTAGTTCGAATTGCACGTCCAAATTAGGCAACAGCAATTAAAACCAAAAATAAAATAATATTGGGCGGAAACAACGATGAAGATTAGTAGTTCAGTTTCGTTTATCTGGTCTACAAAATAGTAGATCATTTGTACTTGCTTAGAGTAGATCATAAGTACTTGCTATGATGGCGAAGGGAACATACGTGTTTCTAATGGTTTTATTTCTCACGGCTTCTGGTAATATTCATTCTTCCTCTCTTCAATATTAGTAGGTTATATTTCTTTATAGCTATGAAAATAATGAATTGTATCAACCTGATTTATTATCAGGATAGGATAAAAGGAAAATATATATTCAATACCATAGAATTTAGAAACTCTTGTAAATGAATTTCTTTTCTTTAATATATGAATTATTTGTCCTAAAAACTTGCATAAAAAATATAACTAATTACTGTTTTTTTAAATCTAACTAATTACTGTTTTTGTAATATGATCAGTGTCCATGGCAATAGGGTCCTACAAACCGGGGTATTGTGAAAGCTTCAGCGGTGCATTTAGTGGGCCATGCTTCGGATTCAGGGATGGAGAGTGCAGCGATGGGTGCAAAAATCAAGATCATCAAGAGTTTGGAGAGTGCAATTGGGGCGATAAGGGATTGGCTTGTTACTGTTATCATCGCTGTTAGAATACAGTGCTTATGAATAGTTTCGATCAAAAAACTAAAAGTATATATGAGAGTGTGGAGAGGTCTAAATTTACTAGTATGAAATAAAGTATATCAGAGTGTGAGAGTGGTTTAGATTTACTAGTATGAAAGAAAGTATATTGAAGTGTGGAGTGATTTAATATTTAGTAGTATGAAATAGAAAGTGTAATAATATAATAAATGAGACAAATAAATAAAGATAATGTTATGTTATGTCTTGTGATGAAATAATGAATGTTATTTAGCAAAGATAATGATATTTTTGTGCATTAAAATTTGGAAAGAGTTTAGAAAATCATGTTTATGATTTTTTTTTTGTTAAATTTTTATTTATTTATTTATATTAGATCAATTTCATTTGTTCTAATTATAGTATTTAACTAACAATCTCTCTTATTAGTACTTGGAGGTAGGCTATGTACTATTGTATTGATTTTTGCATTTCCTACTATAATTAGTAATTAAAACAAGTTGTTTGGACCAATCATAATTTACTACATTTTTAATTTTTTTACAAATTCTTTCTAGATGCACATTTTTTAAGTTAATAAATTGTAAAAATAATTGTTGGAATACAGTGCTTATGAATAGTTTCAATCAGAAACTAAAAGTATATGAGAGTGTGGAAAGGTTTAAATTTACTAGTATGAAAGAAAGTATGTGAGAGAATGTGAGAGTGGTTTAGATTTACTAGTATGAAAGAAAGTATATGGGAGTGTGGAGTGGTTTAGATTTAGTAGGATGAAATAAAGTACATGAGAGAGTGTGAGAGTGATTTAGATTTAGTAGGATGAAAGAAAGTATATGGGAGTGTGGACTGATTTAGATTTAGTAGTATGAAATTAAAGTATATGAGAGGGTGTGAGAGTGGTTTAGATAAGTGTATAAATCAAGATCATCAAGAGTATGGAGAGTGCACTTGGGATACATCATAGAGGATGGGTTTATTTCTATTGTCATTGCTATTAGAATACTGTAATACCTCTCCTATGGTGATACTTAGACTTTTCTGATTTGGACATTTTATTATTATTATGGTCAAGACTATACATTTACATTTATGTTTTGTGGATGATGACATGATGAATATGCTCATTTATAGTTAGTAATTACATGTTTATGAGATTAGAAAATTATCTATTTTTATATGGATCTAACCCAATTATTTGAATCTAACCACTATCATGATGTTTTATGTTTCATGGATGTGTCTGATGTGTTTTTCATGACTCCAGGACGAAGTCGTAGTTACTCACTTAGTTGAGGTCCACACGATGTATCGATCCTGGTCATCTGCTTGCATATATATGATTTGTATCTCCATATGTATATATATGTATCTCTTCTTGGTGATGCAGGATTGCAGGTACCGGGTGTCGTCTCCACCTGGCTTCACAGGTCTGAGCGATCCCTCAAAATCCTCAATCATTGTTGTTGTTACGGATGTATCACCAGGTCCACAGGAAGAAACTTCACCTTTGATCCTTTTATCCTTAGGTGGGAAGTGTCGAGTCAGTCCCTTGTGTGAATGTCTTATGTGGTTTTGTAGTTGATGGAATTGTGGATCTTGTAGCTAGTTCTTGCCTTCGTGATATGTTCAATCCTGTTAGTAGATCATGGATGTAGATTATTGTTCATTTGAGGGTATGATTTAGTAGCGTATCTCATTAGGAGCGATTTTGAGTGCAATTAAATCATGTGGTTTTAATACCCATGATAAGGATTAATTTTATGGTATTTTAATGTCTAAGGAAATATTAATAATAAAAGGTTTTAAATAATAGTGGTGAAATTCTAACCTATGCTAGTGGCTACTTAATATATACATATATATTTTAGAATGAGGATTAAGGTATGAATAAACAATATAGTTTATAATAATGTTATTCTAATGTTTAACATTAATAATAATGTACCTTATTTGTGGTATTATTTTATAATACTAATAACGACAAAGAGTCTATAGCAATAAAAATAATAATATGTTTTATAATAATAATATTATGCTTGTAATAATATTTGTAATAATAATAATATATGTACACATAGGCATATGGGTGCACACATATGCACATGCATACATATATTTATATATAATTAGTACCATGTAGTTATTTATTATATTAATAAATAATTAGATCAATTAGCGGTATGGTAAATAGGATTATCCTATTACCATAGTTGAATAATTTAATAAATTGTTTTAAGATTATAATATTTATTTTAATATCATTAAATTTGGGGACTTAGATTATAGTTTATTTATCCCTTTTCGGGAATGAGTTTTCAAAACCATCTCTTTAACGGATGGATAGTTGAGATGGTTGCATCAGTTGGATTACCTGTGCAACCACCTCCTCCATCCTATTTACAGGAAAGATTTCTTGTGTAAAAGGAGTTGGGAGAAGAGGATTATTATTATTATTGTTGTAGAAAATTTATCCTATGAGTTTGGCATTTGGATTGTTACGGGTAGAGGCTGGAAGATTGCAAGCAAAGGGATTCAAAGGAGTGTTGGAAACATTGGAGAGGGTTTGATCTTCCTTCTTCTCCAACTAGTCTTCGCAGGACTCCAGGTTGGAATCCATCCTGAGAAGTAGATTTATTTTGTAGAATGAATGTAAAATCTAGATTTCTGGAAAAGTTTCTGTATATTGTGCTATGGTTGCAAAATATATATATATATGCATTATTGTAGTATTATTATCTTGTGTATATGAATGATCTATTACTCGATGAGATTATGATTGTTTACCTTTTTGTTTAGAATCAAAAACTATATATATATATGTTTTATTTTCTATGTATTTGAAATGTGTTTGTGGAAAGTTATTTTACGAATGTTTGTATGTTCACTGTGGTAAAACCTCCCTGGGAGGGTAGAAGTGGTTTTGATCTGGTAGGGTAGTGTATTTTACTGTCACTGGATGTATTATGAATGCTTCCAGATTTTAGAACTTTTGTTGCAACCTTACTATTTCATGTCTATTTATGTGCCACCTTTCTTTTCTCAGATCTAGAATATATTTTTTAGATAGATAGGGAGGATTGATGGGCCGTTTCTGAAGGGAAACTGGGATATCTCAAATGGGTCGTGCTCATTTTAGGCAACCTTAGTCCCCATAACACCCAATTTTACCCGCAAGACAAAGTTGATAGTCATTCTCTGCAGTTCCAGTCGGCTCAGTGTGTTAACCGAGTAAGGTCGGTAACGTGTTAACCGAGTTAGGTCGGTAATGTGTTAACCGAGTAAGGTCGGTAATGTGTTAACCGAGTTAGGTCGGTAATGTGTTAACCAAGTTAGGTCGGTAATGTGTTAACTGAGTAAGGTCGGTAATGTGTTAACCGAGTTAGGTCGGTAATGTGTTAACCGAGTAAGGTCGGTAATGTGTTAACCGAGTTAGGTCGGTAGTGTGCTAACCGAGTCAGGTCGGTTTAGTGTTAACCAGGCCAGGTCGGTAGTGTGTCAATCGAGCAATACTGTGTCAAGCGACCAGTCCAGTATAAACCGAGGAAAATAGGATTCAGACTTTATACAATTATAACATTTAAGTATAAGTTATAGTATTTAAGTTATACTTGTATAAAGGGATTAGGTACCCTTTGAATCCATTGGAATAGGTTTCAGGTTCCTAGGAGTTAAGTTGTAACTTTTAAATTTTAGATTTTTAATTAAATCAGACTTAGTCAATTTTCAGGATTAGCCAGGTTTTAGGTTTAGAAAGAAATTTTGTATAAACCTGAAGATTGTTCATTCCTTGTTTAGTGGAGATTATTTTCAGTACATTTAGATGCCTTTATTGAGATAGAATGTTTGTAAGGAGCAGTTTAGGGTTTAGAGTCAAGACATTTTAAACATTCTGAAACGTACTTGATTTCTCTAAACATACATAACTATCCTATTATTTCCAATTCTTTGTAGCAGTTTTCAAATGTGTTTACAATGTGCTTCTACTATGTGTATGATGTAATTGTGATGTATGGGTTGAGGGTAGAAAACCTAACGACACCTAGTGAGTGGCTCTCAGTGCGGGGCCGGGGCCCTAAAGTGGCTAGAACCAGGATAACCGACTGAAGAGTTATTTAACAAGTGAAAATTTAATTAAACTGATGGGAATGGGTTAAAACATTAAAAAGATTAAATGTGCCTCACCCATGCCATTAGTTCTAGTAAAGGCTATGGATGGGAGTGGGAGAAGGTACCTATGCGTAGGTATGATCGAATGGCACTTGTCTGTACGAAAGGCATTCGATCCCGCATGTGCCTACTTGGGGGCCGGGGCCCGAAGTGGCTAGTACCAAGACAACCCAAGGAGTGAGGGCTATGCGATGACACTCACTTAGGTTGTTGCTTAGAGTTTCTACCCAAGCCTTAGAACCTTTTGGGAAAGATCTATACTTTGACTCTCTTTTCATTTGCTATTTTGGGAAAGATTACCCAACCCTAGGTTTGGCCTAGCTATTCCTTCTTTGTGGACCTTGGTGTTTATCTCCTAGCACGGGGGAGTGGGCCTTATAGGTATCCATGTGGTTGGGTGGTAAACATTTTTATCGAGGTATCTTTTGTAGATACATGCTTGAAGATTCATCTTGCTTATGTACCAGATTTGAAGAATGAAGGCCTTGTGATTATATTTCATGATGCATAATCTTGTTACCTCTTATGAGGAGTTGAATGCAATGTAATCAATAATGTATTTCAAAATGATGTAATTGGAATGGGTAGACTTAGGAAGAAGGGAAAAGGGAAATGTGAACTTTATGTTTAAGATGTATGTTGGAAAAGAAAAGGATTTTTCTAACATTCCAAATTATGTAACATGCTTTCATTATTGTTGTTTAAGTGAAGCTATTGAAAAACCAAATTTAGGATATTTTTAATGTATCAAATGAGTTGGATAAATTTTATAAGTTACATTGTTCATAAAGGATATTTAGGAATATAGCTGATTTTTAAATGGAAAGTTGAAATGAAAATATTTTGTATTTCTTAAAGATATGATGCAGTTTGCTTTGAGAAATAAATCTTGTTGTTAGTTTACTTAATGGATTTGAATGAATCATGCATTTAAATGAAAAGGGAACCTTGGAAGGAATCTAAGTTTAAGTTTTGATTACATAACTCTTTTCATAGTTCAAAATTTTTCATAAATTTTTACTTAGGTTTTCTTTTGTTAAGAGAATCTTTGTTCTCTTCCCTAGTTCCCTTGCGGGGCATGACAAATACAGTGCTTATGAGTAGTTTCAATCACAAAATAAAAGTATATGAGAGTGTGGAGTGGTTTAGATTTAGTAGTATGAAATAAAGTATATGAGAGAGTGTGAGAGTGGTTTAGATTTACTAGTATGAAAGAAATTATATGGAAATGTGGAGTGATTTAATATTTAGTTATATGAAATAGAGAGTGTAATAATATAATAAATGAGACAAATAAATAAAGAGAATGTTATGTTATGTCTTGTGATGAAATAATGAATGTTATTTAGCAAAGATAATGATATTTTTGTGCATTAAAATTTGGAAAGAGTTTAGAAAATCATGTTTGTGAATTTTTTTAAAAAAACAATTTTCTATTTTTATATTAGATCAATTTCATTTATTCTGATTATAGTATTTAAATAGCAATCTCTCTTATTAGAAATTATTGTCAAACTTCATACTATTTTATTCTTATATTCGTTACCAATAATGTTTGTGAATGTTGACTTATTCTACAATTGATTTACTTCATTTTAATGTTTGGTTTTATTATAAAGGATAATTAATTGAATGTAAATAAAAGAATGCAATTCAGTTAAAAATTATGAGCATACATTTTGATGGTAATCTTAATCTACACGTCTTGACTAAATATTGAAGTGGGTTCTTAATTAAACACATAAAAGTATCGAGATTTAATTATAGCCAAATGATATTTCACAAAAATAATATAATTAGATCTCAAAAGTTTAATAATGTATAATGGTGAGATTTCAATCATAGTAAGGGATGAGGTGGGCCTAGTCCATGCTCATGATGCATGAATTTTTAATAAGATTTTATTTTCAGGGTATTTGTACTCAGTTGAACTATTTGTGAATAAATGGTGTCATTATTTCTCCTTTCCTTTGGCTATTTATAAGAACTATGAACAAGTTAATATTTTATTGTCAGAAGATGTAAATAATTAGTAATGAAGGAATGCTAAAATCAATAAAACTTTTATTGTTATCTTAGTTCTCATTGTGAAGCTATAGGGTTTTGACCATATATTCTAGCTACACAAATGCCACAAGCATAGTGTGAAGTAAGACCACCAAGTGTGAGCCTTATTATTTTAAATATCTATATTTCAATATTAGAGCTCTAATTATATGTGAATTGTCACAGAGGCTTCACTTAGTGTAATGACTTAAATTTACACTCTTGTGTAAATTTCCATTTTAATTTACCCCTACTTTAGCCCAAGACTCAATTTTCATATCATCAGCCTGCATCCTTAATCATGTCATCATGTTAGTACCTTCTCTAGAATCTTGACGATGTGACTTGGATGACACAACACACATGCACATTGCAGAGACATCCATGCAACACGCTAGTGTCCACGAATCTATAGATGTGATGGTTACCATTGAGGTATTATAAATTACCAACTTTCATTTGTAATGCTTGAATCCTCTACCCATCTACATAGGATTTGACCTGCATCTTACTTCTCATTTGATTATCCAGGTCTCAAGTAGCTTCTTCTTTCTTCTGGGAAACTTCTTACTTCATCACTTGTGCCTCTTGATTGGTTTTTTTCTCCATTATCATACTTTTGGCTTCACAATCAACATTTGACTTCAATCTTCTTAAGGGAAGACTTATCACTTGTTCCTTTCATTGCATATCATACTCTTTATCTATCTCTATTTGATATTATCATTTATTTACATTTCCATATGGTTATATATCACTATTTTTATTGTGTCTCTTTAATTGTTGTAGAATTGGAAAAACCAAAATAGGGATCTGATTGTGGCAGGTATCCAAAAAATCACCCAACCAATTTGTTTTTTTTGTTTGTGTAGGTCACTTTAAAGGATGAGTTCAATGAGTTACTTCACCAACCATCGAATTTGGTATCTGTCGACCCTTTCCTTGTTATTTATATCATATAAGCGATATATCTATTATTTTGTTATTTGCATTTCTTTTTTTTTCAAGTATTAGTTAGTATTCTATTATTTTATTTACTCTATTAGCGTACTCTCTATATTCTTTTCATATAGGACATGTGTGTTCCACACTAGAATCCCTCATCTATGGTGTTGTCCATGAATCACGTTGGTGTCCAAAGAAGTGAGCTTACATAGTCTAGAATGTGTTCTTTACTTTTAGCTCTTTCATTTTGGGGAGTTTAACTATTTTTATCAATTATATTACTTTAATTATCATTGTTTGTTCATGTCTACTAGTTAGTTTATAAAAAATATTCACACTTAAACACTCAAGGATAATCAAACAATTATCCTACAATAAACTATATTTGATCTCCCTGGATTTGTGTGCTAGTTAAGTGTGGTGGCACAAGGGAAGGTTCATCCCTTGAGATTGTAATCAGTCTCTAAGGGGGTGCAATTTTCCCTTCTACACATTTGGGTGAACCTAATGTGAACTAGCATCCTTTTCTAAACTTGGTGATAGTTATGTTGTGGTTATGGTGGTCATCACTCTATTTAATTGCAAGATCAAATGGTTCCAGAAACTATGATAGTTTTTACCCCTCTGGATGATCCTTACAATAGAGAGCCTTATCCCCTCTATATCCCAGATTTTATCAATGTCATCTCTATTAGAGGTTGTTGGAGATTTGCCAGTAGGCTTGTATTGACTGTATGTTTGTCATTGATGACAACATATGGTAAGTAGCATGCATGGAAGACTTATGAATTTAGATTTCAGTATATGTTGCATGGACATATTATCAGCATGATATCATGGGCACAAAGGTTAACTATTAGTACAGATAGTTATATCACAGCTTGTGTCAGCAATGTTCCTGATAGAGTAACATGCAGTGTTATGTGTATGGTCTGTACAGCTATCATGGAGCCTTGCATGCTTGGATATATGATGAAGATGTATTAGTGATGTTACATTCATGGACACAGAGTCTAAAGATCAGTAGAAGTGAAGTTATGTAGTCTCTATTCACAAGTAGCAGTTTCCTATGTTTGTTCAGGAAGAGCCGACAGAGATTATATTGGTTCTGGAGTTGCACCTATCATTTTGGTATGTGCCTTTGGATTTAAGCTTGGAGAAGAGTTAGTTATGTTTTATTAAGAGTGCAGGAAGTGATTCCTCTTGAGGAGAAAGATACAGTTCATTTGGTAGAGCCGACAGTGTGTAGCATGCCTCTACAATTATCTTATTGGACAAGTCCCAGAATGTGTTGCATGCTTAGTAGAGCCGATTGATTTATTATTGGAGTTTGTTATGGCTTCTCTAATATGATTTCAAGTTGGTTCTAATAGGATAACTTGATTATATCATTTAGAGGAAATATATTTATAGGCAGTCATTTGTGATTGCTTGAGTGTGGTTCAGAGTTGATTGTGAAGAGCATAGTAGAGTGTGTGAAGTGTTGAGCCATAAAAAGAAGGTATATGTGACCAAGTAAAGTGTTTGTGCTATACATTGGAACTAATCTAGATAGCAGGTCTAAGCGCAGTTCACCAAGATCTAGATATAGTGTGTATCTGTTATTTAGAAGGTTGTAGCTCCTTCACCCCTTTGAGCAGTGTGCTCTCAAATAGTGCATCCTCTCTCCTAACAAGGACTATTTTAAAAGACTCCTAATAGGGTCTGGCCCTTGACCAGGTCTACTATACTAAATATATTGTAAAGAAACTCCTAACAAGGTTAAGGATCTTCTAACAAGGATCATAATACACTAGTACAGAATATTAGTGGGTGTCAATTCTTATGAAGTCAAGGATGGTGGATCCAATGAAGGAAAGTCCAAACCTTGTAGCCAAAAGAATTACATAGTGGAATACTCAACAATGCAACACAAAGTAATTTTTTAACATTGATTTTCATTAACATGTCCAGTTGTAAGGCCTTCCAGGTTAGGGCCAATTACAATCAAAAAATAATTTTGCAAGATCCACAACCAGATCCAATACAATCTCAGCTAGTTCAGCTCTGAAGACAATCAAAAGCTGATGGAAACCCTAAGGAAGACCTAAACTTGAGCTTGCAAGCCTCCAAGAAATCTCTTTGTCTCCAAGTATGCAACCCCTAGCTCTGCTATAAAGGACTATCAGATTACAATTTGATCTGCAAGAACATCAAGAACTTTTCCACAACTTCTCTCTCAAGCTTCACATTTGAATTCTAGATGTGCTAAGTTCTCCAAGTTCTAATCTTCCCAATTTGTCTCCAATCTCCCTCTCTAAACATCTACCCAATCCCTCCTTAAATACTAATTATTAGCCACAAGTCGGCTGGATGAAACCCTTAACTCCTAAAAAAAAAAAATTAAATGTCATACAAGCCGGCTTACAAATGTATACAAACATTTAATTCTGCATGTCGGCCCAAGACAATGGCTACCAGCAATTAATTCATCAAGTCAGCTCAACAAATCACACAGAACTCCAGTCGGTAAGTCAGATCTACCGAGGGACAGTAAAATCACCAAGCACACCAGGCATCACCTAGCACCAGTGTCAACCGAGCACCATAGGCATGACTGAGCAACAATTTCACCGACTGCCAGAGACTACCAAGTTCCTTCAGTGACCAAGCTTCCTTCAATGACTAAGACTATCAATCAAGGCTGTAACTGAGTAAAACCATCCAAAACACAAACACTCCATGCAATTTACCAAGGACATAGAATGCCCCTACCTTAACCTTGGATGCCCCTACATCAAACACCCCAAGTTCCAAAAAGATGTTCATATATGAGAAGAATATCTTTCAGGATTCAACACATAAATCCTGAACTGGTTCTTCACATACAAGTCCTCCACCTTTTCTGCTTGCAAAGTCTTCCACTTCAGCTTCCTCTATCTCTTCAAGTCTTTTCCGAACAATGTACAGGTTGGTTCTTCATACTGATCATTCATTTTCTCTGAATCTACAACCTCAACTCGACTACCAATACTCAGGCTTCTCCTACCGAGTGTTGCATCCATCAAAGGTATCAGTGAAAACTTCATGTCATTCTTCTCAATAGTAAACACATTTCTTACACAGTCATAAATAGCTCTACAATCATACTGCCAAGGTCTACCAAGCAATATATCACAACTATTCATCTTCACAATGTCACAAAGCACAAGATCCTTGTATTGGCCAATCTGAACATCAATGAAGCATTGTTCTCTAACTTCCAAAGCATGAACATCTTGCAACCAACCAATCCTATAAGGACAAGGATGTCTCATTCTACTCAAACCAAGTTTCTAAACCAAGTCCTCAGCAACAAGGTTATCAGTGCTACCACTATCAATAGTAACACCACAAAGTTTACCTTCAATCTTGCATTGGGTCCTAAACAAGTTACTCCTCTGACAAGGTTCATCCTTTGTACCAAGCAATGTTCACCGAAGTAGTAAGTTCTCTGATTCGGGTTTATTCTGAATGTTCTCATTCATCACATTAGTTCTTCGATCAACCTTCTTCTATGTACACTCAAAAGAATGGTGTCCTTCCTCTCCATAGTTATAGCAAGTACCCTTAAAGATAACTCTACCTGTCTTCTTCTTTGGTTCTGCAGGTTTCTGTTCATCTTCTACTTTGGTCAGTTTCTCCTTCACTGAGTGATCAATCTTTCCTTTCCCTTGGGAGTTACTAGGTTGTTTCCTCTTCAACTTATCTTCTAGCTTTAGAGCATACTAATAAGCATCTTCAACAAAATCAATCTTCAGCATACCAAGCTCATCCTAAATATTGAATCTCAGACCATTCACATACCGAGCTACCTTTTCCTTACCAAGTTCTCATTGTCCAGACCGAATAGTAAGTTTTTAGAACTCCTCGTTATAATATTCAATAGAAAATTCCTTCTATTTCAGATTCTGCAACTTCTTAAACAAGTCAAGCTCATAGTCAGCCAGTATGAACTTAGCTTTCAACTTAGTCACCATTAATCTCCACTGATTGATCTTTGTTTCACCTTCATCTTCTCAGTCTCTTTGTAGTTCCTTCCACCAAAGAGTAGCATGTCCTTTCAACTTTGTCTGTGCTAATCTCACCCAAAGAGGATCTTCAATTTATTCAATCTCAAAGAAATCTTCAAGCTCACCAATCCAATCAATCAGATTGTCAAACTTCAAAGTACTAGAGAAAGTAGAAACTTCCATTCGGTAATTGCTAAACAAAACAGCAAGTCTAGGCAACCAAGGAGTTTTGTCTTCACTAGATCTGTTCCTCTGGTCATCACCACTAGATCTAGTAGTTTAAAATTCTTCAGTAGCTTCTTCATAGCCATCCTCAGTACCAACATTCTGAGGTATACCAACAATAGTTCTCATGATCTCGGTGACCATATCATTCTTCATCAATTCTAAGTCAAATCTGAAATATGATTTCACCTTCTCTATGATCTGAGATTCAATAGTATCACAAAGATCTAAAATAACTCTAGGGTCCAATCTTCTCAGAGGCATCCTTAAATATAAGAAAAAAAAAAACCCTCTGCAACAAACCCTCACCAACCACCTTGTGACAATTGCCAAGCTACAACAAGTTAAATCTCAACCTGCAACCTTGTAAACAACTAGGGCACAATTTCACAAGTTCAGTGCTTCGCATCTACAATCTAGATTGCACACAATCTCTACTCCAACAAGATCAACTTCGCAAGATCAGCCTTGCTAGGTAAAACTTTTGCTTCAACAAGATCAAACTTTCACTCCAACAGGAACAAAACTTTCACTCTCATACCACCTTATGCAGTCAAGGATGGTGGATCCAATGAAGGAAAATCCAAACCTTGCAGCCAAAAGAATTACATAGCGGAATACTCAAAAATGCAACACAAATTAATTATTTAACACTCATTTTCATTAACATGCCTAGCTGTAAGGCCTTCTGAGTTAGGGCCAATTACAATCAAAAAACAATTCTACAAGATCCACAACCAGATCTAATACAATCTCAGCTAGTTCAGCTCTGAAGAAAATCAGAATTTGATGGAAACCCTAAGGTAGATCTAAACTTGAGCTTGCAAGCCTATAAGAAATCTCCTTGTCTCCAAGTATGCAACCCCTAGCTCTGCAATAAAGGACTATCAGATTACAATTTGATCTGCAAGAACATCAAGAACTTTTCCACAACTTCTCTCTCAAGCTTCACATCTGAATTCTAGATCTACTAAGTTCTCTAAGTTCTGATCTTCCCAATCTATCTCTAATCTCCCTCTCTAAACATCTACACAATCCCTCCTTAAATACTAATAATCAACCATAAGTCGGCTGGATGAAACCCTTAACTCCCAAAAACAAATAATTAAATGCCATACAAGTTGTCTTACAAATGTATACAAACATTTAATTCTGCATGTCAGCCCAAGACAATGGCTACCAACAATTAATTCATCAATTTGTCTCAACAAATCACACAGAACTCTAGTCGGTAAGTCAGATCTACTGATCGATAGCAAAATCACCAAGCACGCTATGCATTGCCAAGCACTAGTGTTGACCGAGCACCACAGGCATGACCAAGTAATAATTTCACCAAGCACCAGAGACTACCAAGTTCCTTCAATGACTGAGACCATCGGTCAAGGCTGCAACTGAGTAAAACCGGCCAAAACACAAACACTCCATGTAGTTTACCAAGGACATAGTGTGCCCCTTCCTTAACCTTGGATTCCCCTATGTCAAATTCCCACCGGGGTTTTTACCTATTTGGGTTTCCCCATAACCAAAATATTGGTGTTGTGTTCAAGTGTTCTTTCATTGTGTTTATTCTTTATGTTTAAGTATACTTAATTGGATAAAGAATTGAAACTTGTAGATAACTGATTCACCCCCCCTCCCTAGTTATCTCTTAGGACTATTCCTAACAATTGGTATTAGAGCCAAGTGCCTCGGAGAGAAAGTTTAACAGCTTGAGGTTGATCAGATGGCATACTTCAGAAAAGAAAGTCCTAAGTTTTATGGAGAGAATTATCTTGATTGGAAGAACAAGATGGTGACTCATTTGCAATGCATTTCTTTTAAATTTTTTGATGTAACTATCAAAGCATTCAAGATCCCTACCTTGGAAGACCTTGCTAAGGATGATGCTATTGAAAAGAAAAATGAATTGTTTCATCAGAACGCAATAGCCAAAGAAGCCCTTATCAACACCCTTTCTAATAGTGAGTTTTTAGAAATTAAAAAGGTAGATACAGCCCACAAAATATGGAAATAATATTTGAAGGAGACAAACAAGCAAAGGATGCACATAGAAAAACATGGAAGAAAAGATACAATGCATTAGAGATGCTACCTGAAGAAAATATCAAAGCTTACAATCAAAGGATCAATGAAGCAATTGCTAGAATAAAGAACAATGGTGGAGAGATCTCAGAGGAAGACATCATGAAAAAATTAATGACTACTCTCACTCTAGAATATGAAAACAAGATCAACATCCTTGATGAGACCATGCAGCCTACATCAAATTTTAAGAGAGAGACCTTGATCAGCAAAATCTCAGCTTTTGAGATTTCAAGATTGAAGATAGAACGTAAAAGTGAGACAGCCTTCAAAGCAATAGTTCATGGTAAGAAATCTACAAAAACTTCTGGTAATTTTGATGATGATGATGAAGAGAAAACACTAGATGATTTCATTGCTATGATTTCCAAAAGAGAGAAGAAAGGAAAAGGAAAATATGAAGGTCAATTTCCATTGAAATGCTTTTCATGTAATAAGATTGGTCACTTTGCATCTAAATGTCCCTTAAGAGCTAGAAAGTTCAAAAATGACTACAAGCCTAAATTCTCTAAGGAATGTTACTATGCTGGAGATGGAGTCTCAGATGATGATTTAGCTAAAGAATAAATTGGATTTATTGCTATCAAAGAGAAAATGAACAATAAGATAGATCATGAAGATGAGAAAGAGAAATAAGAGCTAGCATTGATTTCCCAAGCTGATAAGGACAGACTAGATTATAGATAGTGGTTGTTCACATCACATGACTGTTGATAAAGATAGATTTGTTCATCTAGAAAAATACAATGGTGGCATGGTTAGATTTGGAGATAACACTCCTAGACCCATCATTGGTAGAGGAGACATCACCTTGGATATAAATAATAGTACTGATGATGTTCTTTATGTTGATGGTTTGAAACATAACCTTCTTAGTGTTGGGTAGTTACTTGGAAAAGGTTATCAGTTGGAGTTTAAAGATGAAAAATGTATCATTAACAACAAGGATGGTGTCATGATTGCATCGGGCTCAAAGACTAAAGGTAATGTTTTCCAACTCGATTCAGCAGCAAGTTGTTTTGTTGCTAAAGTTGATGATGGTTGGTTATGGCATAAAAGACTATGTCATATCAATTTTGATAACATAGTAAAGATAAGAAATGTAAAGGTAGTAAGAGATCTACCTAGCATATAAAAGCCAGTTGATACTATATGCAAGGAATGTGTGATGGGAAAGCATGTGAGAAACTCATTCAGGAGCAAGCACAATTCAGCAGAGAACAAGTTGGATCTGATTCATACAGACCTATGTGGTCCAACTCAAACAAGATCATACTATGGTGAAAGGTATTTCATTTTGTTTTTGGATGATTATACTAGGATGATGTGGGTTGCATTCATGAAAGATAAGTCAAAAGCATTTGAGAAGTTCAAAATATTCAAAGCTAAGGTTGAGAATGAATTTGGACTAAAGATAAAATGTTTAAGATCGGATAGAGGAGGAGAATTCACCTCAGATAGATTCTATGAGTACTATGAAGAACATGGCATAAAGAGGCATTTAAGTGCACCTAGAACCCCTCAGCATAATGGAATTGCAGAGAGAAGGAATAGGATCATCCTTGATACAATGCACACCATCATGATTGAAGGAAAAGTTTCTCACACCTATTGGAGAGATGTGGTCAGTACAACAGTCTACACCATCAATAGAATTCAATTGAGGCCTGGTGCTAACAAAACACCATATGAGCTATGGTTTGGTAATGTTCCCATAGTAAAATACTTCAAAATCTTTGGAAGCAAGTGCTACATCAAGAGAGATGAAGCAGTAGGAAAGTTTGATGCAAGAAGTGATGAAGGTATTTTCCTTGGTTACTCTACTAAAAGTAAAGCTTATAGATGTTTCAACTTAAGATTGAAAAAACATCATTGAAAGTGCTCATGTTAAGATTGATGAAAAGTTTATGGTTCAAGAAAGATATCATGATTACTCACCCATGATTGAAGAAGAACCCAAACCCTCCACTAGTGAGATAGTTATTAAAGAAATGTTTGACAATATTGATGTTTTATTCAATG
This sequence comes from Chamaecyparis obtusa, assembly GCA_027943335.1. Classification (NCBI taxonomy): domain Eukaryota; kingdom Viridiplantae; phylum Streptophyta; class Pinopsida; order Cupressales; family Cupressaceae; genus Chamaecyparis; species Chamaecyparis obtusa. The sequence goes on along the minus strand of BSBK01008092.1, from coordinate 178,501 downwards.
ACCCTAAGACAAGTGAAGAAGAAACTCCTAAGGATGATGAGTCTGCATCACCTAAAGTTCCAAAGTTTACATCTAGAAACCATTCCAAGAAAGACATCATTGGAGATTAGAGCGGAAAAGTCTTAACAAGATCACAAGAAAAGAACTCATCTAGCAATGAGGCGGTATGCTTACTGTCTCAGATTGAACCCTTAAGTTTTGAAGATGCATGTAATGATTTAGATTGGCATGATTCTATGAAAGAAGAACTTGATCAGACTATTAACAATGTCACTTGGGAACTAGTCCCAAGACCTAGTGATAAGAATGTGATTGGAACAAAGTGGATATTCAGAAACAAGATGAATGAAGATGGTACATTAGTAATAAATAAAGCAAGGTTAGTATGTAAGGGATATGCACAAAGAGAAGGCATTGATTATTCAGACACATTTGCACCAGTGAGAAGATTAGAAGCTATTAAGTTGTTTCTAGCTTATGAAACATTCAAAAACTTCAAAGTTTATCAAATGGATGTCAAGTCAGCATTCCTGAATGGTTAATTAAAAGAAGAAGTATATATTGAGTAGCTTGGAGGATTTACTCTATCAAACAGACCTGATATGATATTTAGATTGAAGAAAGCCCTCTATGGACTTAAGCCAACCCCTAGAGCTTGGTATGAGAGACTTGATGGGTATCTTACAAAAATTTGGATTCAAGAAAGGAGTAGTAGATTGTAACCTATTCATAAGAGAGACATCTGAAGGACTACTACTTGTAGCTATATTTTTTGATGACATTATCTTTGGAGGTAATGAAAAATTCAATGCTGAATTTGCTAAAGAGATGTAGAGTGAATTTGAGATGAGCATGATTTGACCTATCAAGTAATTTTTAGAATTGAATGTACAATAGATAGAGGAATGAATTTTCATTAATCAATCAAAGTATGTGGAGGAGATATTGAAGAAATTCAATATGGATGATTGTAAGCCAGTAGGGAAACCTATGATAACTGGATGAAAGCTTACAAAAGAAGATGACTCACTAGTAGTAGATATAACATTGTACAAGTCTATGATTGGCAAACTTATTTATCTTACTCAGACCAGACAAGACATTTCTAATGTAGTAGGCATAGTTGGAAGATTTGCAGCAGAGCCTAAACAAAGTCACCTCATGGCAGTGAAAAGGATATTCAGATATTTGCAAGGCACTATAGACTATGGTATATGGTATCCTAATTCAAAAAATGTTGAGCTTCATGTGTACACTGATGTTGATTGGGTAGGATGTGTTGATGATAGGAAGAGTACATCAGGTGGAGCAATGTTTCTTGGTGATAGACTTGTCACTTGGACAAGCAAGAAATAGAACTGTATTTCTCAGTCAATAGTAGAAGAAGAGTATGTTGTAGCAACCTTGAATTGTTCTAAAATTGTTTGGATCAAGAAGATGATAAAGGACTTTGGAATTGAGATTGATTATCCTATTGTTATTCACTGTGATAACACTAGCACTATCAACATGTCAAAGAACCCTGTGATGCATACAAAGACAAAGCACATTGAGATCAAGTATCACTTCCTAAGAGAAAAAGTGGCAGAGAAAGAAGTCAAGGTGGACTATGTAAGTACTAAAGATCAGTTAGCAGACATATTCACAAAGCCCTTACCTAAGGATACTTTTGAGTATCTCGGGGAAAAGCTGGGATTAATTCCCTTCCCTAATTCTACTTAGAATAAAGAAGGAAAAGCATCTATCCTTAGGGACTAATGGATGGTTGACTAATCTACTTCTGGAGTAGTACTGGTGCTTAAACTATTTGGCACCCTTTTCCATTGATGTCAAAAGGGGAGTAATATATAGTCATGAAAAATAAAAGTAAAAGGAGGAGTAATATACTAAGGGGGAGCATCATTCAATTATGACAGCAGTTCAGTTAAGGAAATGGATAATGTTGAAGAATATTGTAGTAGATGGAGGACTCATCTTTTGGGGAGTCTTGAAGAGGAAATGGAGAATATTATAATAGAATTATTCATTTGGATTGGTGGAGTTTTTCATTTCATATGTTTCCATCAATGCCAAAGGGGGAGACTGTTGGAGATTTTTGAGCAGGTCTGTACTGACTATATGTTTGTCATTGATGACAACATATGGTAAGTAGCATGCATGGAAGACTTATGAAGTTAGCTTTCAATATATGTTGCATGGACATGTTATCATCATGATATTATGATTGCAAAGGTTAACTATTAGTACAGACAGTTATATAGTAGCTTATGTCAGCACTGGTCCTGACAGAGTAATAGGCAGTGTTATGTGTATGGTTGTCTGTATAGTTATCATGGAGCCTTGTGTTCTTGGATATATGATTAAGACATATTAGTGATGTTACATTCATGGACGTAGAGTCTGAAGATCAATAGAAGTGAAGTTATGCAGTCACTATTCACCAGTAGCAATTTCCTATATTTGTTCAGGAAGAGCTGACAGAGATTATATTGGTTCTGGAGTTGCACCTATCATTCCAGTATGCACCTTTGGATTTAATCTTGGAGAAGAGTTAGTTATGTTCTTCTAAGAGCACATGAATTAATTCCTCTAGAGGAAAAAGATACAGTTAATTTGGTAGAGGCGATAGTGTGTAGCGTACGTCTACAATTATCTTATTGGACAGGTCCCAGAATGTGTTGCATTCTTAGTAGATCTGACTGATTTATTATTGGAGTTTGTTATGGACTCTCTAATATCATTTCAAAGTGGTTTTAACAGGTCTACTTGATTATATCATTTAGAGGAAAGATATTTATAGGTAGTCATTTTTTATTTCTTGAGTGTGGTTCAAAGTTGATTGTGAAGAGCAGAGCAGAGTGTGTGAAGTGTTGAGCCATCAGAAGGTCTATGTGACCAAGTAAAGTGTTTTTGCTATACATTGGAACTGATCTAGATAGTAGGTCTAAGAGTAGTTCACCAAGATCCAAATATAGTGTGTATCTATTATTCAGAAGGTTGTAGCCTTCACCCCTTTGAGTAGTGTGCTCTCAGACAGTGTGTCCTCTCCCCTAACAAGGACTATTGTAAAAGACTCCTAATAGGGTCTGACCCTTTACCAGGTCTACTGTACTAAATATATTGTAAAGAAACTCCTAACAGGGTTAAGGATCTTCTAACAAGGATCATAATACACTAGTACAAAATATTAGTGGGTGTTAATTCCCACCGGAGTTTTTACCTATTTGGGTTTTCCCATAACCAAAAATTTGGTGTTGTGTTAAAGTGTTCTTTCATTGTGTTTATGCTTTATGTTTAAGTATACTTAATTGGATAAAGAATTGAAACTTTTAGATAACTGATTCACCCCCCACCCCGCCCCCCCCCCCCCCCCCCCTCTCAATTATCTCTTAGGACTATTCCTAATAGAGGTGTCTTGGTGGATCCTACTTGTCGAGTTGACATCATTAAGGAGGAGGTTGTCTTCATCAATGGTTTGAACTATGGAAAGTATGATGATTCTCCTATCACCATCAGGATGCATGAAAAATTATCCCTTCCCCCTTTAGGTTCCACCACTTTGAAAAGATAAGTGGGGCCAAAAATTGTGTTTTCAATATTTCTAGTAATCCCCGAGTAGGACCTCTTTAGGGTCAATAATTGATGTCTTCTTCTAGTACCAATGGAAGACTCATTCTTCTAGTACTAATGTTTTAATGGTTTAATAATTAATTTCTTCCAAGCATGAAAACCATATAGAAACTTCAACCATTACACTAATATTAATTTGTGGTTGATGATCACAAAGTTTGTAGGAAATGGGTTTTTTAAAAATATATTTATATTCTTCATTATATGAATTTAGTAGATAGAAAATGGTAGATAAATATTTCGTAGCTGGCTAATCCTTGGTAGACATGCATGCAAAATGTAAAATCAGAATCTACACTCCTAAAATTGTATTAGAGTGAGTCTTAGAGAGATAATGTGACATAAATTACAAAAAAATGATTGGTATAATAGATTTAGAATTGAGCTCAGCTCTTCAATATGAAGAGATCTAATACCATTTGTATAAAGTAATTCCCTTTGAATAGTCAATCCAAAATTCCATATTTAACCACCAATGCTATCATCTTTGTTTCCTCATATCCCATGCAGTTCACAGCCATTCCCAATCATCACTGATTCACCTCCTGATCACAAGTTTAGGGAATCCTCTTGTTGAGTATTGTGTTTACATGAGGTAACAACTAGGGATAAGTAATGAAAATCCCTCTCTTGAATGAGTGAAAAAGTCACTCCCAAGGTTCTCAGTGGTCATGGTACAACCATGTGGAGACTCAATTGAAGATAAATGTGAATGTTCACAATGAGGCCTTTGCTAGTTCATTTTGAATGACCTGAAATAATGAATCCAATAACACTTTTTTACATTTTTTGCTATTAAAAGATAACATGCATGAAAATTTATTAGTGCAATCTTACTATTAAAATCTAAGATGAATTTAAAACTTTAACCTTGTTCTTAAAAAATGTCAAAAGATAAAGGTAATGAGAGATTTTTAAGAAAATAACTAAAATAAAATTCCTAACATACATCACACATCAATGATCCAAATCGCATATTAAATATTACACAAATATCTTGAAAATGAATGAAATATGAATTAGAATAACTCACAATTAATATCTAGTAGATGCAATCACTAATGGTATGTTAACAAGATAGATAATATCTCAAAATTCATCAAATCGTGAAGCCATTCATGTATGCGCACATGCGAGATAAATTTATCCTCAAGAACAAACAAGAATATCAAGTTGCTAAATATTCCTCATGATGAGTAGATTCAATAACAATTAACACTAATTCAATAAATCACAGGAACAATCACATAGAAACACACTTGGCTCTTGAATCTTGAAAATAAATTCCTAAAACCCACATAGATGGTAGATAAACACATTATGAATGCAACATCAATTTAATATTTATTTCTAATGAAAAATATCAAATGCTAATTACAATTTCACATCATATATCAACTTCTCACAACTACTATATACTTCACATTACATTATTCTTACTTATATACAAGCTATTACAAAATAACTTCATGTCGGCTTACAATACATTATACTCTTCCAAAACATAAATTCATTATATGTTGCCTTAGGGTTAACATAAAGGATGTCATCCCTAATTATTTAAGTCATTATTTTGATAAACAAAATAATCCCTTAACTCAATATAATCATATTATGACTGATGCTCTATTCTGGGTCGGCTCAACACTGTCTCTGTAAAACATTAATATTTTTTTTTGTACATACTGTACAGACTTGCACTCTCAGATGTAGCTTTGATATACATAGAATGATCTAATTTCAAGTGTGCATGCACTGAACCTTCTTATGTGAACATCGCTAATCAAAATTGTCTCTGTGAAGATTGGTAAACATTGTTATACTTAGACAATTTTCATGTGCGCGCATACAAAACTTCTTCCTCTGATCATGTTATCTAAATGTTGAGCATATGTTTCCATAATGAAAACATTATGATATCCTACTTAGCCAAATTTCCAACAATTAAATATTTATTTAATTTCCTTAATCCTAATATTCTTCTGGAAACTCCCAAATCATATCACCTTACTCTAATCACTCCCTAACCCCACTTAAGGGGTGATTCCTAACCCCATTAGCCTTAACGGATTTCCCTTCGTTAAAGTCAACTACCCTCATTAATGAGCCTTACACCCTCATTAATGACCCCTTACACCCTCATTAGTGGATCTTACAACCCTCTTAATGGAAACCCATCCCCTTTCTTCTACTCTTGTTTCATTCACAATTCCCAAGTGTTTCTCACACATGTGTGAGAAACCTTGGTTCATTCAACCATGAATTCCCATCATTATCTCTTTGACCCTAAACCCTAACCCTTCTCCCTAAACCCTAGCCCTTCTTCCTAAACCCTAACCATCCCTCCTAACCAAAGCCCTTCCTCAAAATCTATAAATAGGATGCCTTCCGTGATCAACGTAGTAGAAGTATTTTATGTAATGTTATTATTTTAGATTATTGTCCATTCTTAAGCACATCTATCATGTTAGCTTAATTTCTTTCATGTTCTCATCTTCTTAACTCACATAGCTTAGATAAATGGGTAATAAACCTTAGTTTTCCTTTGTTTTCATTATTTCATTTTAATTCTAATAATATACATGCTAAGGTTAATGAAATTTCATTTATTTTGTGCATATCATTCATAGCCCAATCTGCATTTCCATCATTTGTATCCTTTGGGATCCTAGGGGCAAAACTAGTTCCCTATACTAGGTTTTTGTCCCATTCTTGGATTTCCATGGCTTTTATTTGATCCTAATCATCTCATATCAGCATTAGGGATACCTTCATTGTTCTTGGAGAGCATATACAAATCCCCCTCAAATGATCAAATCAAATAGAGCTTAGGTGCTCCCATTTTGGCTCAATCGAAGGTGGTATTCATGAAACTTTTTAATATATAATTTGTATGCTATATTAGATTAATGTTTGACTATCTATGCATGTTCCTAACAGGTCAAGTTCATAGCACTCACATTTTGGCATACCCGGTGGGACCCCCATCCTGAAAATTTATAAAATTTCATCAAATTGCCGCCCTTTTGAAAAACTATAATGCATTGGAGTCTCCACCCTAGAATTTTAATCTACGCATATTGGCATCTTCACCTGGAGATTTTTTTCTATGTGGTTTGGCATCTCCAACTATACTTCATTGTCTATGTTCCTCAAAAGTCATATTGTCTATTAGGTATAAAAAGTTTGAGTTTTTCACAAATTGTCATCTACGTATATTGTTATTTGCACCCTATTAAAAAAATAAAAATTTAAAATAATTTCCAAAAAAATGAACAATCTTCACAAATTCATTTGGGCTTAAAATAAACCCAAAACTAAATCTTGAGTTCCTAAAAAGAATGAACAATCAAATCACACACTTACTTTAGGGTTTAAAACAAAATGCATCCAATCTTGAATACTTGAAAGTCAAAGGGATCTCAAAGTAAAAACCTTCACATTTACTTTTAGTCCTAAAAAGAACCCTAAACTAATCTTGAGTGCCTAAAAGGAAAGAACAAAGCAATCAAAAACACTTCACTTGGGATTTTAAAGAAAGAAACAAAATCCAATCTTGAAAAGTCAAATTGAACAACTCAAAAAATATTTCCTTTGTAGCTTTAAAAGAAAAAAAAAAAAATCCAATCTTGAATGCATAAAGTCAATTGAACAAGCTCAAAACATACACTTCATTTTTGGGTTTAAAAAGAATCAAATTCAATCTTGAGTGATTAAGGGATGAAAACACTTGCAAATTTTTTGAAGTTCCAAAAAATCTAAAAATCTTTTTGTTACAAAGAAAATTGAACCTTTCATCCTAATCATAAGTGTTTGAAGTTGTAAAATAGAGAACACAATCTAAAAATAGGTTAAAAAATTAGAAAGAACTCTCTATGGTGGGTTTAAAGGAGTGTTTCTCAAACACTATCTTAAAGAGCTTTCTTTCAATTTCTTGTAAATTCTATTAAATCTAAGTAATTCAAGTAAACTCCATACCCTTTCCTTATTCCTTCACAGAACTTGGGTGAAGATAAGGGTTGGAATTGTTACTTGACTCTAATGAGGCATGTCCAAAGAGAAAAACACTTCCTCTTTGGAGAATGACCTTAAACCAGCGATTCCCTAATCAGTATGTAAACAAATTGGGAGGACATCACAAACCTTACTAGACACCTATACATCAAAGGCCAGCCTGATCTACCCCTGAAGGCTTTCTAATCTTTGTTCAAGGAGAAAAGTAATCTCCCAAAGACACTCATCATATTGTACCATCCTTGAGCATTTGGAACCAGATAATATGACATCATGACTGGATCCATTGCATGCTTTGTGGTGGTTTTATTTTTATTATCTCTTGGATGTGTGCCTAAGTCAATAAGAAAAGGTTTTTTAGTCATGCCAAAATCCTTAGGGTAAATATTACTTGTGTGTGTTTTCAAACACTAGTACATTTGACCTTATTTTTCTACCAAAATTTTTGACCATCAATTAAAAAGATTTAGGTTGGTCGGATTATAGAAGGTAAACTTTTTTTTTTTTTTAAATCCATGCTTGTGTTGGTCGAAATTTTGACCAATACCATGTAGGTCAAAATAGCAACGAACACGGGCATAACTTAAAAGAAAAAGATTTCATTTCTCATTTCATTTTTACAGGAAAATTAGATCAAGGGTTGCAGCGCACGAAGGAGGACTGTAGTGCATGAAGGATTTCCATCTTTGAAGAAGGTTTGGTTGTTTACTATGAGTTGATTCTTGATTAAAACAATTTATCTTGTCTTCTTTGAATTGAACTGGGGAGTCCTTTCTGTAATCCAAGATTAGTTTACCGCTAATCTTATGTTTATTTTCTTACAACCACAGGTTTACCACTAATCTAATAACTCTTTAAAAATATTCTTATAGCTCTAGGTTTTGAAGTTCATTATGCATTCTTAACTTCATGAAGTTCACTAGTTTGTTTATACATACATATTCTGTCATGTGAAGGAATAACAGTCGATTGTTACAATTCAAGTTATATAGTTCCATTATCATATTGCATTTGTTCAAAGTTTCATTTTAGTTCCATCAAATAATAGTGACTCTCTAATAGACCGAGGCATAACCAATATCCTTGACTTTTTCATGAAGTCTCGGCCCTAACTTGTAACTTCACCATGAGATTTCCAATGTCATGGATTGAAAGAAAAGTTAGGGTAATGTTTGTGTATATTATAAACACTTAGAACCAAGTAGGTTGTTAAAATTACCTCAAAGGTCAATGCCCTAGTTAGGTGTATGTTATGAGTTTAACCATTGAAGCAAAGAAATGTTTGAAATAGTGTAATAACTAGAGATTTGAGGTTCACAGGCACATTGAAGACTTTTGTGACTATATCCATTTTGTGTACCCAACATCTATCCATTCTGGATTGACCTAATCTAACCTGATCACTTAGATTTAGTGTCTCTGTGATAGTTGACGTTGCTAGAGTAAAGTGACTATAATTGTATAAAGGATTTAGTGGAACATCCTAGAAACTAGAATAATCTATATTGAAATGGGTCTCAATACCTGTTGAGTAATTAAATGAATGAAAGATCACTGTTGAAGGAATTGGTAGAATCTAAATGTTGTCTGCAACTTAATATTTATGAACATTCTATAAATGAGTAAAGTTATAATCTGAAGGGGAAAAAAATAGATGTTAATGACCCATTGACAGTTGTTGAGGTTTAACCAAAGAAGTGCCACAAGATTTTAGTTCTTGTTAGAAGTTAGTTTAACAAGAGTATCATGTTGATACTTGACAGAGGAAAGAGCAGTGTTATTTAAAGATTTTGGTAACTACCATTCAAGGGAATTAATAGTTTGAAATGCTACTCTGTTGCTAAAGTTATTCAGAGTTAAGGGGTATTTATAGTATTGTTAGAAACTATCGATATTCAATAGATTATCCATATTTTATATACTAAGTTAGTAATGACAGAAAGTGAGCAAGAGAGTCAATAGTTTGATAGTATTTTGATAAACTATAACTCTCTTGCTCACTTTCTATCATTACCTAGTTTTCATTGCCCACAAGTTTGGCTGAGGTTCTTTGTCTTGTGAACTGAGTCTTTAAGAGAAATAAATGAATAATTTGATAGATTGGTTGGAACCTTCTTTTCTTAGAATGCCATGGATGTATGATTAAAAAAAATGAAAATGTGCTAATAAAATCTTTCCTTATCCTTTCTTTTTCTAAACTTCAATTCATGTTGATTATTAAGCAATTAAAGTTTCTTTTTAAAGGGATGGTTGTTTTTGTCATTGATAACCTCTGTACTTCTATACAGAGTTTTCCTTCAATGATATGCTACTTGCATTGAAATTATTATTTTGGCCTTATAATTTATAACTTTGAGGAGTTGTGAGTACGAAGGAAATGTCCATGGTTAAAAGGGAGTTGTGAAACTGTTTGGAAGTCTGAAATGAAAATTTATTTTTACATAGGAGGAATTTCACAATACCTGTCTAAAATCTCTAGTAAATTTTTTTTCTGATTTTGAACACGTGGAATTTGAGCATGCAACTTCTACACTTCCACATTTGGGATATATATGTACTAGTAGGTTTCTCAGAAAAACTTGCAGCTCAAATTCATTTCTTGATACATTAGCATGAATTGATTTTCCCCGTTGCAAAGCTCATAAATACCCACATTTTAGAATGCTCACCACAGTAACTGAATTAGAATTCATACCCTCTTGTAACAATTGATAAAATAGTGTGATTGAGCAACCTGCATGTCCATTTTGGGCATATCCACAAATCATTGCAGTCCATGTTATTATTTTTTTATTCACCAAGTTGTGGAAATATTTCGTATACAAATCAAGCAGTGAAGAACCCACAAAAACATTTGATCCATGTTCATTCTTTATTATATGATAATGAATCTATCTTTTCGGCTGCAGAGCTGGGAAAGTTGCAACAACCTTGAGAACAAACAAATTGGTCAAATTGTCTAGGAATAAGCCTATTTTAAGTAGATGTTTTTCATGTAACCCATCACTTAAAAAAACATTCTATTTAAAAGTATCACTATACTATTTATATAATTTCATTGTACATAAACAAACAATGAAAGAAAACTCTATACATGCTTATTTTTGTTTTGGCAGTCCCAAATAACACTATCTTAGTCTACTGTCATTCCCAGTCACAATATCAATTAGTCCAAGTTAGGACAATCCTTTGTTGAGTAGTAGTTCTTCATTCTTGCAATTGATGTATTCTCATGGTGGAGAGGAAGACTTTGTGTAACAAAAAAATGATTGGGATCTATCTATGAGATTTCTTTTCAAAATGAATTGATTGATCCAAGTTACCTCTGTCATTGCAGCAAGCACACAAAATCAGTTAAAAAATGATTGTTAGGTATTGAAACAAGGATACATATATTTTTCATATATCAGTGGGTAAGATTTACATCTTTTAATCTGACCATCTTTTCATCATGTAGTCATTATGAAAGTAGTAAATAGCATCCCTCAAGCATTGAATAAAATTGTTTTGAGGCACTCTTCTTGAACATGAATCTTTTCTTTCACAACACTGTCATTCTATTTTGTAGAAACACTAACAATAGTCTCTTTATGGCAATGTTGATCACCGCACCTTCACGTTCATGAAAATCTATTAATGCTTGCATCTTTGTCATGATATAGTACCCTCATTTCAATCTTTGAATATCACTAGCTTTTAGAAACTGTCCCTCTTTTGATTTTTATGACATCATTCCTTACTGTGGCTATGAGCCTTCATAACAGTGTCTGTTCTTTATTCATTGTTCTTTGCAATCATGCATGCATGACCTCTATTATCTCTTAATGACTATTATGAGAGTGTCTTTGTGACTTATCATAAACCATATGAATCATTATTTTTTATCACTTTATACCACTATGACAGTGGATAAGCATTGAAGAAGAACTTTCTTTAAACATTTCTTATCCACATTGTTTTGGCATCTTTTTAAATCATGAATTGTTACACTTATCGTCACCTCAGCAAGCCTATTTGATAGTCAACCTTGTCTATAACTAAGAACTCAAAAGTGTTGTTTCTCATTGGGACTAATCTTTGCTTACAAATTTGATCACCATTTATTGACATCCTTTTGATAGTCACTTCTCAAGAATCTTGGATGCATTTTTTTCTTTCGTTCTTACTATTCCTTCACATGACTGATCATCTTTTGTCCTCACTGTCATTAGGAACTCTATGACACTCTAAAAGTGCCATTCCAACTTCATCAACATTGTCTTTTCCATTTGCAGTGTATACCACTGCTTTTGATGCATGAGAATTTGAAGAGTCACGAGTCTAAGATTGTACCTAATATAGCCAAGCTTCATTCAATGGTACATTTAAACATGAAACAAACCATTCTTAAACCAGATTAAACTAGTAAACCAAAGGACATATTTTTACTACTAAGTCTCTGTTTGTTGGGCATACCGATTATAAGTACTTGACATATATCACAAATTTGTTACTAATTAAGGTTGGCGAGATGATTACACCTATCCTAAAAAAAGACTATCAAATCATTATGCTTTCAAATCAATTACCTATCAACATATCCCTTGCGAGGGAGAGAAGCCAAACACATAAAGAACATGCACATAAACACGGCAACTGAAAAACTTAAATGGAATACACCAAGAAGTACCAAATGATGAATGCTCAATTGTTGTAATGGCAAGCAATATCAGAACCATCCATTTCTAGAACTTGATTTTTCTATAGTCCAAATGATTTTTCTTATTTCTTGTCTGTGCTTGGTGACAGGATTTTGAACATTCTTGACATACTTAAATGGAATACACAATACCAAATGATGAATGCTCAATTGTTGTAATGGCAAAGCATCAGAACCATCCATTTCTAAAATTTGATTTTGTATAGTCTTAACTATTTTTCTATAATCCTAATGATTTTGAAAATTGTTGACAAAGAGTGTTTCTTTTTTTTATTATAGTATAAATAATTTTTCTATAGTCGTAATGATTTTTCTTATTTCTTGTCTTTTGTCCCTTTTTAATTTCCTATGTCTGTGCTTCATGACAGGATTTTTTCACCTTATTTTGATGGTATATTTCATTCACTCGGTGTGGAATACTATTTTGTTCACTGTTTTATTTTAGCTTCATATTTCTTTCATTTTTCATATACACAGAGACTACACATGCTGATAAAAAATGAGCTATTTGATTTAGGTTTACTTTTCATTATTGTAAATGGTTAATATTTCTAATGGTACTCCTTGGTGTATTTCATATAAAAATAATAAATGTAGTAACGATGGTGCGATGCATTATTGATATAGGCTTGATGACTCTTGTCAATGTGCCAAACTGTCAATGTGGTGGTGGGCAGTGTGTGTTGAAGACTTCATGGACACCGAACAACCCCGGATGACAATTTTGGTGCTGCCCAAATAGAAAAAAGGTTGCTAATGTGTATATATTTCAAGTTTCTAATGTAAATACTATTCATTATAATATAAGAACTAATGTAGACTGAGTATCACATGGAAATAATGGTTGCAGATACCTTAGTTGGGTAGATGAAAACTCATCTGCATCTATCCACCCATTTCCACTTATCCACGATGAAGGATTTGAGTGCAAAACGTGTCAAGCTAGGGCAAATTCTGAAATTATATTTTTATGATTCCTTCTCTATATTGTAATCACATATCTTTGTGGCGACCATATGCATAGATGAACTCAGGAATTAGTTAGTTTAGTATTTTCATATTGTAACTAATATTTTAATATTGATATGACATAACTTCTCTTTGCCTCAAGTGCGCATATATATGGTTTACATCTTTTTTTAGAATAATTCTTCATGTTTATGGCTCAAGTGAGCCCCAATCTGTTCTCAATCACATGATTTAATGTATAGTGTTTTCTTGGTTATTCCATTTGTTCCTTGACCTTTACTATGGATTGACTATCATTTTTGTTGGTGTAATTAATTATTCCTCATTACACTTTATTTAATCTTACTTAGGCTAATGCATTGCATAGTAATTTGTGATTGAGACACCTAGGAGTGAGCACATCTATTAAGCACATGGTGTAGGAGAAATTCCACTTTTGGTGTGATAGTTGTCTTCACATACCTCATTGTGTGTGAGATCCACCTTTCGTGCTCTTATCACATTATCATCCTAATCCAATGCACATACTTTACTGCATATTGGAGGATGATCCACATTTGGTGGCTATGTGATTACACCTAGCATAGGTGATAGCTTATCAGCTCCTTATCATTCTCTCTTATTGCCTTTCCTATATAAGGAGGCCTATTATGTAATCATTTCAATTGGGCATTCATCAATTCAATTGAGTAATTCATTGGATCTATTCAATCCATCCTTGCATTCATATTATCTCTCTTGTGCTTCTCTTCAACCTCTAGATCCTTGGCTCAATATTTGCTATTTGCAAATTCTTACATGGTATCAAAGCCATTAGAGCATTTTTGATCAGCTGATTTGAAGAGATCTTGATGCAAGCTTTAAAGGTCCAAATCTCAGATCTGGCAACCAGCATGCAATAAAAGCATCTTGGAGCAGATTTGACCTCACCATTGCGTCCGAGAGGCTGTTTTAGTTAAGATCAACTATAAACTCACCCATATCCAGTGAAAGTCAAATCTGAGGCAAAAAAATTTTGCAAATCAAGTCGTACGGCCCGATCTGCACCTCTACGGTATGAATTTGAAAAAAAAAATTATTTTTTTTCTTCTATCATATTTCAGAATATTTTTTGCAATATATTTTTGTCTGCAAAATTTTGTTATTTTTGAGCGAGGTATGGCCCAGTGACATCATCAGCTACGACACACACATCAGAAAGCATGCAAAGCATAGGACAGTACCAAGCTCAGGCTCCACCACGGGCCATCTACTTTGTTATATGATGCGGGTGCTTGCATAGATAAAGGAATTGAAATCCCTTTGCGTGAGGCATGTGGGATTAAAAACCCCACACCCCTATGCCACTTCTCTACCACCTCCAATAGCAGCACCTCCCAGCTCCTCCCTACTCCTTAGCAGCTGCCCCACTCTTAGTTGCACCACTCATCTCCTAGCACTGGCAGATCTCACCACTCCTCAAACCCCCGCCCACTACCGCACTCCTCTTTGGCTACTCTGCTCATCTAGTGCTCCTCCCGTACTCGGTAGTGCCCCTCAGTAGTTTCATCACCACCTGAGCAGCATGATCTGTAGCCACCACCACTTCCACCACGGCCCATTAGACACATAGCAGCCACAGCAGGCCACATTAGCATACAAGCTGGCCCCACCCCGTTAGCGGAGTTGGATGCCACTTCACCCCCTGCGTAGTCCTACCACATCAGTAGAGTATGATGCCACATCTACCTAAGACCGTACTTTCCACATCACTGTACGAATCGATATGGCTCGTACAATCAACAGACACGTCAGCTGAAGGGGGTCTTTTTTGCCGACATCATCATTTTGCTATGTTAAATTTGACCACCATCTAATAGTCACTGCACGGCAGAATTGGGTCTTTTTGATGGTCATGTGACCATCAAATTTAACCCCATTAATTTTTGACGTCAACAGGGTTTGAAAATTCTTCAGCCTTCACCATTTGCATTTTTTATTTTGCTATCCAACTTTGAGAGGCCATAACTTGGTCATCCGGGCTCCAAATCAAGTGCAATTTTTTTTGAAATTAGGTAAAATTTCTTGAACTTTCTAGTGGTGGTGTTAATTTTGCATTTTGGTAGCCTCATTTGTCAGAATTATAGATTGTGTTGACTGTACCTATCTATTCTTGATTTCTGCAACTTCCAAGGCTTTGTTTGGGCACATACGGTAACATTTTGAGGTGAAATTTTTTTTGAAAGTGCATGATTTTTTGTCTAATTTCCAGATCTACAATCAGATTTGAGTGATTTTTGGTAGACATATCACTTTCAAAAATAGGCTATTTTGGGGCTATAATTGCACTTGGTTAATCCTTGGATTTTAGTTTTCTGATTTGCATCAGTCATTATTTGGTGTTAATATGGATAATTCAAAGGTTAAAATCCTCACTCCATATAACTACAATGAATGGAAAGTATCTTTAAGTGATCATTTATTGAGTCTTGGATTGCTTAGAATGACTCTTGGGCAGGATCAAGAACCTCAAATAGGTGTTGTAGAAAGGCGAAAATGGTTTGATCAAAGGGATAAAGCACTTGGCTCTCTTAGATCATCCATCTATCATGACATGCTCTTTCATATTGAATCTTGCACAAATCCTCATGATGCTTGGATCGCATTGGAAGGACTCTTTGGTAAACCTGATAGGATGAGAAAATTCAGATTAGAGAATGATCTCATAGGTCTCAATCCTAGGGATTTTGATAATATTCAATATTTTTTCTGTAAGTTCAATACTATTAGATTGGAGCTTTCTTCATGTGGCATTGTTAAAGGGGATGAAAAATTGATCTTTTCTATTCTTTCCAAGCTTGGTCCTGATTATTCTATCTTTGTTTCTACATTCTATGCTACTATGGATGCTCTTGGTAGTGCATACAAATTTCTCTCTCTTGATGAATTTGTAGCGTAGCTCACGAGGGAACAAAAAAAGTTGGCACACATGGGTCAGTTGAAGCCTTCCACACATCAAGCATTGATTGCAAGTGAGTCTACATAAAATGGCTTCTAATGGCAAAGGAAAGAAGCACAATAAGAATCCTAAGCCTCATGAAAAAGGTAATGAATCTTCTTCACCCAAAAGTACTAAATCCAAGTCCTCTTCAAGAGAGGAATCATCTAGAAGAAAGAGAGATAAATGTGCATATTGTCAAAAGTTAGGACATGATGAGCATAAGTGTTTTCAAAAGAAGATTGATGAGCTAACTCACATTATTCAGAAACACAATATTAAGTTTCCCTCATTAGTGTTTGCTCCTTCTTCTACACATTTGGTAGCTTCTACATCTCCATCATCATCCAAAGATAAAGGTAAAGGACAAGCACTCATGGCTTCCATACATCCTGAGCAAGGTAAATGGCTTCTTGATTCATGTGCATCACATCATATGGCATCTTCTATGGATATTTTTTCTTCTATTGAGCCTTGTAATTCTCCTAATATTTTGATGGGTAACAACACATTCATGAGAGTTTGTGGGAAAGGTTCTATTCCTATGGGAGAGGGGACATTTAATGATGTTCTTTGTGTACCATCCTTGACCACTAATCTCCTTTCTATTTACCAAATTACACATGGGGCACAAGGTAAAATTGTTGAGTTCACTCCTGATTATGTCTACATTAGGGACATGGAGACTAGAAATGTCATAGCTATGGGAGTTGTTGATCATACATCCCACTTGTATTATTTTTCTAATTTTTTTGATAATGATGATGATATACATGATGTACCCATCCCTTTGCCAAGGGATAATTATGAGGAGAAATTTGGGCACTTGAATCATTTTTTTGTTGAGACAAGTGTTGATCTTCCTACTCCTCCACCTCTTGCTTCTTCAGACATGGGCTCTACTATTCAATAGGATGATCACAGTGTTTCAGATCTTGCAGAATGTGATGACTACTTGGATGCATCTTCAGTATTTGTTGATTCTCATGATGCTTTGGAAGATATACATGTGGGAGTTTCTCTTTCCCTTGATGACAATTTCATCATAGATGGGGATACTTCTTCACCTTCTTTGGAGATTGGTGTACTTGATTCTTCTCCTTCTTCACTTGATTTGTCACATGAAGTGATAGATTCCTTAAGCTTGGAGATTCCTACTCAGTCTTCAGAGATTCATTCATGGAGACCTACATCTTCTTCCTCCTTCCATTTGCACAAGGATTGGCTTCTTCATCATTTGACGTATCTATTTCTTCCTAAGGGGAGACATGTTTCTTGTAAGCATTGGTTAATCTATTGTTTGCAGGTACTCTTCATCAACATGGGAGCTTCTACATTATGGGGGGGATATCATGTCTCCAACTATCCTTCTTATGGGGGGATACTTATTTGTATATACATGATGTATGTAGTTCTTGGGGGGTCTTGAGCACTCCATCCATCCTACATCTTGTTTTCTTCTCTTTTTTGGGGGGAGGGTTTTTCCCATGAGGTTTTCCCTCTTTCTCCACTTTGTGAGAGTTATCTATTCCATGTATTGCATTTGTAAATGGGTACCTAACATGGCCTAGTAGCTGGGACCCATCTTGCATTGTGAGTTTAAGTGCATTCCCCTTAGTCGCACTTTAGGGGGGGTGTTGGTGTAATTAATTATTCCTAATTACACTTTACTTAATCTTACTTAGGTTAATGCATTACATAGTAATTTGTGATTGAGACACCTAGGAGTGTGCACATCTATTAAGCACATGGTGTAGGAGAAATTTCACTTTTGGTGTGATAGTTGTCTTCACATACCTCATTGTGTGTGAGATCCACCTTTCATGCTCTTATCACATTATCATCCTAATCCAATGCACATACTTTATTGCATATTGGAGGATGATCCACATTTGGTGGACATGTGATTACACCTAGCATAGGTGATAGCTTATTAGCTCCTTATCATTCTCTCTTATTGCCTTTCCTATATAAGGAGGCCTATTATGTAATCATTTCAATTGGGCATTCATCAATTCAATTGAGTAATTCATTGGATCTATTCAATCCATCCTTGTATTCATATTATCTCTCTTGTTCTTTTCTTGAACCTCTAGGTCCTTGGTTCAATATTTGCTATTTGAAAATTCTTACAATTTTCAAGCTTGAGTTAGGCTTCGTACCATGCAGCATCTATAGATTTGTGTGCAGTGCTGATTTATGCTAGAGGTAAACTACATGTGTCATGTAATAAACATAGTTGAATGCAATCTCTTTTGCATGTTTTCAAGAGTTTTCCCACCAATACAAGCGTAAATAACACATTGAACGTAATCTACAGATGATGCGTGGTATGAAGTCTCACTAAATTTTGAGCATAGCATGGTATGAAGTCTCCCTTTATAAACATGACAGCTGAGAAATATAAATACAGATTTCACAACAGCTGAGAAACATAATTGTAGGCATCATGGTCATAATTTTTTGGAGACAACGTAATTGAGTTGTATACCCAAGTGATGGAGTGCAAATTCTGCACCTCTAATTCCAAGTTGACACTACAGGATACAAAGACCATAGATAAGGAATAAATTTAGAGAGCAGAGGAGGTCCATAACAACCAAAATAATATAGGATGAACCTCAAGTTAAATGAGGTAACTAAAAACATTTTAATAGATTTTATTATTAAATAATGAAATTTACATATACTAGTGTTCTAAGCCCCCTCATTACATGATTTATTATTGTAAGCCCCCTCTAACTTATGCATCTAGAAAATGAAATGACAACCTATTGGGATTGAGACAAACCTTAGAGAACAACAACAGCTAGGAATGATCACTTTCCAACATCTATTGAATACATCTATAGCTCATGAATACAAGGTGTAGCTCATGAATACAACTTCCTCCAATAGATGTATTCAACAGATGTTGGAAAGCCATCCTTCCTAGCTATTATTGTCCTATAAGTTTTGTCTCAATCCCAATAGGTTGTAGTTTCATTTTCTAGATGTGTAAGTTAGAGGGGGCTTACAATAATAAATCATGTAATGAGGGGGCTTAGAACACTAGTATATGCAAATTTCATTATTTAATAATAAAAATCTATTAAAATGTTTGCAGTTGCCTCATTTAACTTGAGGTTTGTCCTATATTATTTTTGTCATTATGGCCCTCCTCCACTCTCTAAAATTATTCCTTATCTATGGTCTTTGAATCCTGTAGTGTCAATTTGGAATCAAAGGTGCAGAAGTTGCACTCCATCATTTGGGTATACAACTCAATTACATTGTTTGGGTGCAGAAGAAGCTTTTCTTTTTATAAGAAATGAAAAGGAATGGACCATGGAGATTAAGAGGCAAAAGACTTAATCAACGGTGGAGCATCAAAGAAGAGCAATCTATGTGCACAAACATCCTCCAATGGGAAAATAAGAGTTGACTTTTGTGTCCATATGAGACAAAAAGTACTTTTTACCTTTTTATAAAATAAGAATAATGCTTTATTTGTGCAATTTAGGATAAGAGGAAAAAGTGGGGGCTTTTTATTTAATAAAAGGGGAGGAAATATTCCTTTTAATTAAATAAAGACTTTAGGATAAAATGGTTAGCCCAAGGCAAATAATCAAAAATGATAAAATAGGACTTGATCAAGGAAATTGATATAATTGATAAAATGTTGATTTTTGAAAATCTTGATTCAGGGATTTGACAAATTGCTGAATGGGGGCCCAACATCTAGGTGACCATTTTAGGGTGCATACATTTGCCCCTCTTTGATAATGTGTCATCATTTTGGGAACACATGCAGTCAAAGAAGAATTGAAATGTGAGATTGATTTGGGATCACAAAACAACCTAGATGTGTGTTCATTTTAGGAACACATTAGGACAAAAATAAGCAAAAGCTGAAAGACAAGACCAACACCGTCACTGCTAGGTGCAAATCAAGCCTTAGACAAAACTATCATTGTCGCTGCTAGGAAATAATCAAGTCTTAAAAATAGGAGATAAAAATTGAAAGACAAAATCACCACTGTCACTGCTAGGTGATAATCAAGTCTAAAAATAAGAATCTCAAGCTAGGTTGAATGATAAAGCTAAATCAAAGATTAAAGCTGATAGGTACTACCCCCTCAGAATTGAAATTGAAATTAGGTAGAGGAGAACAAGAAATTGATAACATTGATCAAAGCACTAGAAATCATAATCAAAGAATAGGACAATAGGATAACCATCAAGCAGTGAAGACATGCCCCAGGTTGACTAGGTTTGACTGGGAAAGATATAGGATAAAAATTAAGTCAAATCTTAGAGAAATGAAGTGAGTGATAATGAATGATAGACTAGGAGTTTTGAAAGAGATGGAGATGAAGAAATGAAGATGCCCCAACAAAGATCGAAGAAGCAGGCCTCAAATGGTCAGCCAACTATGTAGAAGAGGGTGGAAATTTTGAAATATGATTTTGACTATCAAGATTTACTCAAATTTTGATTTTGAGTCCGAAAATGGATCCAGGATGTTGAAATTAGCTAGGGGTGCAATTTTCACGCAATTCTGAGGATTTTGAAAATTAGGTCAAAAAGTCAAAATGCTATATATGGGGCAAAAGTGTCATTTTCAAAATCATTTGTCATTTAGCCATTTTAGAATTTTGAGAGCTTAGAAAGAGAAAATGGCCTAGCAAGCAGTGATTCCCATCCACAGGCATCAGTTTGAGCATGGTTGGTTGCACAAATGGCCTCCACACTATGCTGCCCCGATGAGTTTTCAGAAAAAATTCACTGTTTTGAGTCACGAATGAGCATTTAAGATATTTAACACATTTTTAATTTTTTTTCAAATTTCAAATTTTTAGTTTAGGAAAAAAATCATGCAACACTTTAGAAGTGTCACACCCTTTGAGGATGAATGTCATGCGACACTTCATGGGTCAAAATAGTGTCACACAAGCATTGAATCCAGTGTCACATGACATGAGATGAAATATTGTGCAACACTATGCGAAGTGTCACTCAAACAAAAACTATTGTACTACTATAAGACAAAGTGTTGCACAACACTTAATCAAAAAATAGTGTCACCTAGTATAAAATTTTGACATGTTTTAATATTTTTGAGCAAAATGACATGGGTCTAGACAATGTTTGATTTTAAAATGCGCTGTACTAATATTATACATCCTTCATGATATGTACTGACATCTGGTATGGTTGAAATGACTTGCAAAAGAACTTCCCTATGCTCCAGATCCGAGCACCCCAAGTGACTAGATTGCAGTTTGTCTGAGATCTGGATGATCCGGGCAAGGCCGATTTGAGGGCGATGGGATTTTGGTATTTACTACAGATGCCCCATATTTGAGTTGATCATGGGCTATTGACTGCTCTTACCAAGATATGGCATAGTGAGCTCAACACCTTTCATCTTCCTACTAGAGAGGCATCCATCACATTGGAGGACATCTATCAAATCCTACAGGTTTCGTGTCATGGAGAGCCTGTAAGTATAATCATGTTTATAGATAATCAAAGTTATAAAGTTTCCCTTATGATAGAAACTAACATGATTGTTTGATGACATAGGTATACTATAATTAGGATTTGACAGAGGGGAGACAGTTTATCCAGGGTATGTTCCAGGATGTCACCATCCTAGACTGACACGTCAGCTAGGATCAGTTGATGGCTGACTTTGGCAGGGACTTCCCTGTGCCTTGTATTGTTGCATCTTTGATTGGACAGGCCCTTATCCATGATAGGAGTCAAAAGGGTTTCCCACTGGGATGGGGGAGGTTGCTAGCAGATCTAGTGGCATGGCCACAATGGATGGCATGGTGTCTAGTGATTCTAGCTGATATGTACTATGAGCTACATGAGATCATCTACCAAGACAACAAGACTTGGGCGTGCAGGGCTATACTCACTCAGATATGGGCATGGGAGCACATTGCTAAAGTGTGTCCATGAGTGCAGCCTAGGGAGCGTAGGTATCCCTATATGTACAGGTATACAAGTGTCATCTCTCAAGCACATAGCGGGGATGTTACTTACTATTGCAGGGTATTGGATGAGCTCACCTCATTCACCTGCAGACCTTACAGGACATCTAAGTAGTGGGGTAATAGGTGGGATCTATATTATATGCTTTGTAGTCAGCCATTAGTAGATTGTCATGCATACATTATGGAGAGATTCATTATTAGTCAGGTCTGGAGATAGTTCAGATGCCAGTAGAGGGTGTCCACAAAGACCACTACACATGCTCAGTTTCGTGATGAGGAGGGGCATGGTTGGTTGCCGATGCTGGATTACTAGTAGGCAATACAGGAGATGGCTAGTATATGTCAGGAGCCTTGGTAGCACCTTTCAGACATGGTGGATGCGGGTGCAAATGTAGCTTATAAAGTAGAGAGGTGTAGGGCTCCATTCCCTAGATTCACCATACCAGATGCACTATGAGCTACTTAGGGGGATGAGGGGGGAGAGAGAGGGATGGATAGAGGTGAGGGATCAAGATCAGGTGGCAAAAAATGGTCATGGAGATGGAGATCAATGACACTTGAGGATGAGGTGAGACCAGCTCACTGACAGGCAAAGGGACAGCAGGAGTAGCCTGTAGGAGGGGAGGACCTGAGAGCTAGGATACAGGCTCTAGAGATAGAGATGCAATCATTGAGGATCACCATAGTTGTTAGGGAGTAGCAACTCATAGATTAGAGAGCTGAGATAGAGTGTCGAGAGAGGTAGCTACAGGTTGCCCTTACAAAGAGGCAGAGAGAGGCAGTGCGAGCCACGTATTATCATGGTCTCTACATACAGGTGGTGTCGAAGGGTCAGAGAGCTCCTTCATACTTAGCAGTAGTGGGAAGATCAGACATAGTACCAAATGTGGCACCACCTCCTCCACCACTAGGTCCTCGGGATGGTGGCAGCGAGTCCTAGGTCTAGGGCTGAGGTTTAGATGTTTCAGACATATCCTGAGACTTCTGATCTAGATTTTGGGATCTCTCTTTGTACTGTGTATCATTACCTATATATATGAGATTACTAGATATTTGATATATCATGTGTGTAAATCTCACTTGTCTTACCAATGTATATATTTGATATTACTAGTGTCTTTCCATTTGCATTGTGGGCCAATAGTACCCCACCCTAAGAAACCTTCGAGCCATGGAAAGACCATTGGAATGTCCTCCACAAATGCCCTCATGGATGTCAACTAACGCTTGATCAAAATCATCCTTTTCCAAGCACCTAAGAAGTGTCCCATCAAAACCCCTCTTATACAGATCACCAGAGATAAGGGTATGGCGAGAGGCATTACAGACAAGGTTTCTTCATTCAGATTGATTAAATGATTTGGGAATGATGCCATCACAAAGGTATGAATAGATAGCACCATAATGGGAAGACTCATGAGTGACCAAGGTACAAATGACATGGATTTTAGAGGATTCAAAGATGGGATGGTGTAGCTCTTCCACCAGGAATTCAAATCTTGATTCATGTTGTTCCAACTGAAGGAGTGAAGCTAATGTAGCCATAGCATCTGCGGCCTTGTTTTCTGTTCTAGGGATCTATTGAAATGTTACAAATCTAAAATAGCATCGCAATGAATCAACCATCTTTTTGTAAGGTATCAGCTTATCATCCTTAGTTTGGTACTCTCCATTCACTTGGTTAATAATCAATTGCAAATCCCCAAAGACTTGCACCTCTATAATTCCCCATTCTATGGCCATTTTCAATCCATTGGTTAAGGCCTCATATTCAACAATGTTTTTTGTGCATGGGAAAAATAATTTACAAGACTTGGGAATAGTACACCCATGAGGGGAAACAAACAACACTCCAGCTCCTGATCCATTTTCCATATTTGAATCATCAAAGAACATTTTCCAAGTACATGTGGTCAGGTACATGATATGCTCATCTAGGAATTCCACTTGAATAGGCATGCTATCCTTGACCAAGAAATCAACAAGTTGATCTGTAATAGCTTGCCCCTTTATAGCCTTACACTCAATGTACTCTATATCAAATTCTGACAAAACCATCATCCACTTAGCAAATCTACCCGTGAGAGCAGCCTTACTAAGCAAATACTTAAGAGGATCAATTTTTGCAACAAGATGTATAGTATGGGCAAGCATGTAGTGACACAAATTTTGGGAAGCAAACACCACCACAAGGAAATACTTTTCAATACTAGTATAATTGACCTCATAAGAAACAAGCATTCGGCTGATGTAATAGATAGCTCATTCTTTTCTAGTATCATCAAGTTGAGCTAACAATGCCCCCAGGGAAGATTCTATCGCTGAGATGTACAAAATCAATGGTTTTCCTCAGATAGGAGGCATCAAAATTGGAGGATTAGCCAAGTATTGTTTTATTTTATCTAGGCTCTTTTGGCAATCCTCATTCCAAGCACATGTGGCTCCCTTATGCAATGTCTTGTTGAATGGTTGTGCTCTATCTGCAAGCTGTGAAATAAACCTCCATATGGATTGGAGTCATCCTTGAAGACTTCTCATCTGACTAATGTTCTTAGGAGATGGCATATCTAATATGGCTTGAACCTTTTCAGGATCCACCTCTATTCCTTTGGCTGAAATTATAAATCCTAGAAGTTTACCTAAGGTAACTCCAAAGGCACACTTTTTCGGATTCAATCTTAATTGAAACTGCTCCATTCAATCTAGAATTACTTCCAAATCTTCTAGATGTGTATCTATTTTCTTAGACTTGGCCAAGGTGTCATCCACATAATCCTCCATGTTTTTATGCATCATATCATGAAATATTGTGGTCATATCTCTTTGGTATGTGGCTCCTACATTTTTTAAGCCAAATGGCATGATGTTCCAACAATAGGTTCCCCATGCACATGTGAAGGCTATCTTTTCTTGATCCTTAGGAGCTATTTTTATTTGGTTATAACTGGAAAAACCATCCATTAAAGAGTATATCTCATATCCCATAGTCATATCCACTATCATGTCTATGTTAGGGAGTGGAAAGTCATCCTTTGGGAAAGCTTTGTTAAGATCTCTAAAGTTTGTGCATACATAAATGGACCCATCATGTTTTGAAAGTGGAACAATATTTGAGATCCACTCGACATAGTTGATAGCTCTAATAAATCCTGCTCCTAAGAGCTTTTCTAATTCAGCCTTAACAAGGAGAGCTATATGAGGGTGCATTTTCCTCAACTTCTATTTTACTGGTTTAATTCCTATAGCTATAGATAAGTGATGCATAATAAGATTAGTGTCAAGCCCTGGCATGTCTGAATATGTCCAAGCAAAATTGATTTTCTTCTTTTGTAAGAACTTTGTGTATGCCTCTTTTTCTTGCACTGATAGAAACTGAGCTAGATGAATTACCTGTCTTGGAAATAACTCAGTAGGTTATTAACTACCCCATCCTTAGGTGCCTCAAAGAGGTTTTCACCTTTGGATATATCCTTTCTTTTTACTTTTTTGGGTTCTGACACTGCCACATAGTGGTTTTCTCCATCAGAACCATTTCTCTTTTTTTTTTTTCTTTTTTTTTGTGACTGAGGTACTTAATATCTAGCTCCATCATACTTGTTGTAGTTTCATTGGTGGAAGAGACTATGGGTTCAAGAGCATTCAGGTAGCAAGCTATTTCATAGTCATTGTGAAAAGTGAGAAGCCGAGGCTCTTGACAATGTTGTGACCAATCAATCAGATGATGGTTTACAAGGGGTAGGTCAATGACTAATTCAATATTATTGATATGAAAGGCATTATCTACAGTGATTGCATATTTAGGATCTATCAAGTCTCCCTCCAAGATACCCGAACTAGGGCTCGTCTCACCAAATGAAGCATCATCCACTAAGGCAATTTGAGGAGTCCAATCCTCTAGTCCTACACTAGGTTTATTGGTCATATCAGGTTGAGTACTATAGGTGTGGACAACATCCATGTCTAAATCAACTATTTCATCTGAGAGAGTCCCACTTGAACTCATGTGAATCTATTTTTGAATCCTTGCTGGGATGTTTACACCAAGAAAGCTTGGGATGCCTTGATGTAGAAGCTTGGAGATTTTGAAGGGTATCACCTTGTCTGGTGTCTATATTTTCAGATGTTGAATCATCTGAATCTCCCCAAAGGAAATTGGTGGAAGGCACCCAATCATCAGTCATGTCTTGTTGGTTTTGGAGATTAGGTGTATAATTTGAGTCACTGTCACTATCCATCGCAGCTAGGATAGGAACACTTTTGTTCTTTCCATTATCAAACCCCAGGCCAACTATTGACTTAGTCCTATGACCAAAAAGAGCATGGTTGAGTGGTTTAGCCTTGGCATCTAACCTATGACTAAGAGGGCCATGACCTAGATAGCCCATGTTGGTGACCAACGTGTATCCTCTCCCATAAGTCTTAGGAGATGGAGAAAATTTTTCATTGTGTAGGTACTTTTCTTCTCTATATATCCAATCTCTGATAGCCACCTCTTCTTTCTCATGTTGAATAGGTACTAAAGACTCTACAAAAGTATTGAACAAAGTCATGGCTGAAGATGAGGGACGCATCTCTTGTGACAGTTGACCATAGGACCTAGGTGAAATTGGCAATTTTGTAAAGGAGTCAATTTGATATCCTCCCATACCAAGGTCTATGGACTTGAATTTATCCTTACATTGTTCAAGAGCTACCCCAAAATTGTTCACTTCTCTATTTAAGGGAACATGAGCCCCTATTGAAATGGCATTAACAAATAAGGTACTATCACCTGGTATGCAGACTTCTACACCATTGTATGGAAACTTGACACATTAGTGATAGGTAGATGGTACTACTTGCATGTCATGAATCCATGGTCTACCTAGTAGGATGTTGTATGCTAGAGGACCAACATCAATGATTTGAAACAAAATGTCCTTTTTAACAGGACCAATTCTGACTGGAAGAATAGCTAACCCCTTAGAACTTCTCTCAGCCTCATCATAGGCTTTGATATTAATCTTCTTCCTAGTATCAATGGCATGCTCTGAGTAACCCAAGTTTTTCAAAAGACTTAGAGAAAAAATATTGAGCCTAGCACCCCCATCTATCAACACACATCCAACATGGGTTTTATGGATCATGACCTCAATGTGAAGGGCAAGATTGTGCGGATGGCTCAAGGCTTTATCATCTTCTTTGGAAAATGTAATGTAATGTGGGCTAGCAAGGTAGTTGACCATGTTCTGGAATTGGTCGACATCTATATTATTAGGGACATTTTCCACATGCAAAGTGTCCTCAAGGACATGCATGTGTCTAGGAGACAATTCTAAGAGCTCAAAAATGGAAATCTATGCTAGCATTCACTGTAACTAATCAACAAGGTTGTAACTCATATCAGGACCAACTGTAGACTTGGGAGGAACACTTTTGGAGACTGGTTGCTTGGATTTTCTAGAATTAGGACCTCTACTGATAATAGGACCTTGGGACTAACTCCTAGTAACAGCATTGAGAGGCTGACATGACCTTTGAGATTGAGGACCTCTAAGCACAACAATGGGTCCTTCATCAAATATTGGAGGTGAGCTTACATCATAGTCATAGGGATCATTTCCTCTCAACATGTTGACATCATTGTCCACAACCTCAAGCATATTAATGACATTTTCTATAGCTGTATAGGTATAATTGATTGTGGCCTTGCCATTCTTGTTTTGAGAGGTCTCCCCATTCTCATACTTAGGCAAGGGCTCCTTAAAGGCCTTGTGGTTTGTGTTTGTGGTCAACCCATCAACTTGTAATTTCCCATTCTCAATAAGGTCTTGAACAAGATGTTTGAGTTTAAAACAACCTTAAATGTCATGTCCAATCCCATTGTGGTATACACAGTAAGCCTTCTCATTCCACCAATAAGGTTTAGGATCTGGTATGCAAAACTGGTAGGATCCTGAGGTTGTGCCAAATTATGAGCAATGAAGGTCTTAAAAATGTCTGCATAAGAGTCTCCAAGCTTAGTGAATTGCCTTTTTCCTGACTTAGGTTTATTTTGATACTTGGGCTTGTGCTCTTGTTGGTCTAAGGATGTCTATAGCTTCATAGCTTGAACTACGTTAGATAAATTAAGAACTCCTTGTTCCTTAGGTTGTGGAGAGTCAACAACTCCATCATTGACTACATGCTTATTTTTGTTCCAATATGAGTTCTTTTTGTCCTTATTGTTGTTGTTATTGTTTTGGCCACTATTGTTGTTACTTTGTTTGGCCAAAATACCTTGTTCTTTTAGAACATCCTCGATGTGACATTTTGTTTCTACCATAGTGTCGAAAGAATTAAAGACCATTTTTCTAACTTCATATCTTAGTTCTACCACTAGATTGCTCACAATTATATCAATCCTTTCTTCCTCAGGGATGGTCCTAGAATACTTGGAGCATAAGCATCTCCACCTTTGTAAAAATTTCACAAAGGGTTCCCCTTCATTCTATTTTAATTTACACAAATCAAGCATGGTGACTGACCTTGATAAATTATATGCAAAATGTTGCACGAACCTTTGGACAAGTTCTTTGAATGTTTTAATAGGAGGGGTAATGTTAGTAAACCACTCCATAGCTTGGCCTTTAAGGCTCCTTGGGAATAATCTCATAAGGTAGGAGTCCTCATGATGAAATTCAAAGCTCATGATATAGAACTATCGTACATGGTCATGGGGGTCACCACTACCATCATATTTGTCATATGTGGGGATTTCAACCTTTCTAGGAAAATCTACCATAACCACACTTTTTTCAATGGGATTAGGACATATAGAATCCAAGTTGAAGGAACTCTTAGGAGCCATCATTTTCTCCATAGTCTTTTTCATCTACTTAATCACCTCATCAGTTGAAGGGTTTTGCTTCTTAATCTTTTGGTCCACATCAAAGTTGTATGGGAATTTTGCACCCTTATTGATTAGACTTTCTAAGAACTAATCCTTATTTTGCTCCACATTCTTCTCCACATATTGTTGGAAGGAGGGTTCTTGTTGCATTGTCATGAAATCAATAGTATCAAAGTTGGCATTACTTCCTCCATGTTGAGAGCCATGATGAGCTCGTTGGGAGGGTTGTCTTGAATATCTAGGAGGTGATTGTCTCCTATGATGGTTATACCGAGAAGTCCTTCTTCCTTTAGGACTAGGTGATCTTGATGGGGTCCTTGACCTTCTTCTTGGACTTGGTGAGGGAGTAGATGGTGGAGAGTTGGTTCCTCTATTGGTACCCCTATTGTTGAATTGATTATGGAGTTGTTGTGCTAGGAGCCTATCTTTCTCTTCTTTTGCGGCTCTTCTCCTTATGTCTAGCAAAACTCATTCCTCATCCTCCAATTGTTTGAATATTTCTTTCTTAGTAGCTTATTCATCTAAGAAATCTTGTTTCTCCCTCTCAATGTGCTTCAACCTATCACTCGTGTATCATGAGGTGTCTCTAAGTGGAGAAGGTTGTCTTGAATGTCTGGATACATTAGCTGCATTGATATGAGCATCATCAGATTTATTGTGTTGGTCTTCATGTTGTGACTGTGTATCTGAGTGAGCTTGCCTATGATGTCTCTCAGCTCATTGATGAGCATCTAGGTACCTTGTGTTGATAGGAGGTGATCCAGGTGGACTATCAGAAGAAGACCTAGCAGACAGCATGTCACCCCTATGTCATTGGAACATGTCATTAAGAGTTTGATTCATTGCTTCTCTTTGTTGTCTAGTGAAGGTGTAACTCATATCCATATTTGAGGAACTAGGTGCTAAAGAAGTACTCAATCCATTAGGATTACTCTTTGGGTCAAAACCAACCTCAGACTCACTCTTAGGGGATCGTTCAAAAATGGGTTCTTTTCCCTTTCGTTGTTGACGAGTCTTAACTAAGGGTAACTAATTAAAGACAACCGGGGGTCATTTTCCTTGATTCACTTGGTACCTTGTTGTAACTGGCATGAGAGAAAAGGATTCTTGAAGATAAGATGATCTCTCAAAGTGTCAACACCAAACTAAGATAATTAAAGTTCTCTAATGTCCAAAAAGAGATGGTAAGATAGAAATGCAAATGGCGTTACCAACACTATCAAAGAAGTGCTAAAAATTAAAGGATCAATATCCTTGCATGTTTGAACTAGGAGGATGGACTTAGCCAAATTGTATAATTGAAATTGAATTTGAGTGGAAATGATTTGGATAAAAAGAGTACTAGAATTCTCCAAGAATGTTACTAACAACTCTAGAGATATACTTTCTCAACACGAATAATCTTCTAACTTGACAATTCTTCCCAAGGTGACTTTGTAAATTGAATGACACTACCCCTAGAGGGCTAAAACAAAAATTCAGAGTAAAAATAGGCTTCCAGCGACAAGATAAGATACCTTCCGAAAGACCCAACCAACTAAAAGCAACCGCAAAATGACTAAAACTAGGTATACAGTAGAAAATTCTCAGGCAACACTTTCCAGGCTAACCAGGTGACACTTTAAGATCAGGTAACAATTCACGCAATACAGGGTGACACTTTCTAGGCTAACAGTGCACCACTTTCCAGGCAAGCGAGGTGACAGTTGTGCAGGGACAAACTATCACACGACAATTCTCAAAACACGGTGTGATAGCATTTCAGTGTCATACAACTCTTTGACCAGTGAATGTCAAAATCTTAGTTTTAAGGCCTATTTGTTCAATATTTTCAGTTTGAGGGTTGATTTTTTTATTCCAATCACAATGATAGCAGTAAATTGACAAGTTTGAAAATAGTATGGGATCAAATGTGTCTTCAAGCACTTGAAAAAAGGGAAAAAGAAACCTTGCCAAGATAAACACTTGTGATATCAAAATAGAAAAACACCCTATGAATACTACCGATTGTTTGAATGTTTAAGAATGTTGACACTGGTATTACACAATCGAAGACACTTCAAGAAATATCTATCCTAGAAAGTCAAGGCTCAATAATTAGCAACTTGGACCACACTTGATACTCCCTTGCCTCACACAAAGTGGTTTCCCACAATAGATATTGGCTTTGTCATGGAAGTGTCAAAGACACAACCAAAGGAACACATATGGTGAGTAATCTTGGGGTGATCTGGGTTATTCCACTTGGATCAATCCTTGCACCAAGATGCTAAGTGGAAAAAAAGGGTGGCCTCTATCTATGGTTCTTAGTAAGGGCTTCCCTTCATATAAAGGACTAGGACCTCGCGGCCTCAAGAGTACCTTAAAAATTCTTGCTCAACCTTTTCCTCATGGTCACAATCCCACAAGCACTCACATCAATCGAAGACAAGCACTACATCTACCAAGGTTTTGTGTTCTCGATAGCCTTGAGTTTCTAGTAGGTTGAAATAGATGGCAATAAGCTTGTCCCCTCTTGGGTCATTCCTCTTGATTTCTCAAGAGTAGGCTCGCTAAAGGATTTAACGATCTAAACAAAAACTGGATCAACTTATGAGGTTCAAGGATTTTGTTTCACCACAAGGGTGAAGAGCATACTCCTTTATCTCAAAGCTTTCTCCCAAGAACACCAAGCAAAGGTTCAATTACCCTCTTGCTTTCAAAATCCAAAGATGGGTCAAGATTTTTTGGTTCACCACAAGGGTGAAGAGCATACTTCTCCTACCACCCAAGAATTTCTACAACAAGATATTAAGTTCCTATGAAATGAAACAACTAGAATATGTCACACTCAATAAAGAAAGCAATTAAACAAGCACTTGATTGATGTTTTTATGCTTTGGGTAGCTCTACAAAAACTATTAGTAGCCCTTGTGTATTTGAAGCTTTAACATGCGTTCTTTTGGAAAAATATTTCAAGCAATGAGAGCACCTACAAGCATAACTAGCTAGCCCAAAAAAGTTAGAACCATCCAAAATTCAATTACCTCTAAGAAATCCACTATCAAAAGTATTTAAAGCACTAAAGGTGGAACACTTAACTTGCCAAATAAATGTGAAGTGAGTCCAAAAAGTGGAACATTTAACTCTTCACACAAAATCAAAGCAAGCCAACACCTTAGAAAACTAATGAGATCAAGAAAGCATAAAAGGGAGAACTTTGTGGAACACTTAACGCTCTTTTCAAGTAGACCCCTCCCCTATGTATGAATGCTGACCTTGCATCCAAAGGGTGGAAATGAGGGGCGATTAGAAATAAGAAAGTCCAACACCCAATGTAGCCAACAAGATCAATCAAAAGTACTCCTCAAGTGAGTGTGAAGTGAGTCCAAAAAAGTGGAACATTTAACTCCTCACACAAACTCAAGGTGAGTCCACACCTTAGAAAACTATTGAGATCAAGAAAGCATAAAAAGGGGGAAACTTTGTGGAACACTTAATACTCTTTTCAAGTAGACCCCTACCCTATTTATGAATGTTGACCTTGCATCCAAAAGGTGAAAATGAGGGGTGATTAGAAATAAGCGAGTCCAACACCTAATTTAGCTAACAAGATCAATCAAAAGTACTCTAAAGTTGCTTATCAATACTACTCACAAATGAAAAAGGGTTGAATCAATGGAATATTTAACATTCCAAGTAAACATAGAGTGAGTCCACAAAATGGTGCATTTAACTCCCTATGTAAACAAGGAATGAATCCATTCCCCCAATCACTCAATGAGATATTTGATATTGGAAACCAAGAAGCATTCACTTACACAAACTTGTAAAAAAAAATCTATGTTCTTTCATTCACCATTAAGAGCATAAAAGAGATGTGCCTATGAAAGCAAGTAAACATTCAAGCCAAACATATGAGAGGTTCTTTTTAGATCCAAAATCCAAATGAAATCTATCTAACTACAGTAAATCAAACTAGTAAATGGATTAATCTAAACTTGGCCAAAAAGGTCTTAAAAAAAAAACTCACTGTCAGGTACAGGCAACAGTATAGTCACTAAAAATGTCACGTGACACTTCTCTACATACGGGGGCAATAGTTTGTCCTGGGGTGATAGTTCTCCTTACCTGCAGGTGATAGAATGCATAAAACAGAGTGACACTTTCTGTCAAACAGGGTGACACTTTTAACTAGTAAAGTGTCATACTGCTATATAGGAAAATGTCACATGACACTGGTGAAAAGTGTCACACAACGCTCTGAGACTGAAAACCAGAGACTGAAAATAAAGCTGAAAATTAACAAAAAATTTGATGGAAATGCAAAAAATAAAGGACATCTGAGCAGTGGGGTGATAGGCGGGAGCTGGATTATATGCTTTGTAGTTGGCCATTAGTAGGTCTTCATATAGACATTCTCGAGAGATTCATTATTAGTTAGGTCTGGAGATAGTTTAGACACCAGCAGAGGCTGTCCACGGAGACCACTACACATGCTCTATTTCATGATGAGGAGGGGCATGGTTAGCTACCGATGCTAAATTACTAGCAAGGAGTACAGGAGATAGATTATATACATCAAGAGCCATGGGAGTACCTTCTAGATATGGTGGATGCAGGTGTAGATGCAGTGTATAGAGTAGAGAGGCGTAGGGCTCCATTCCCTAGATTCACCATACCAAATGCACCACCAGCTACTCAAGGGGATGATGGGGGAGATGATAGAGATAGAGGGGATGGAGGGGGAGGGAGAGGGAGATGGATGGAGAGAGGTGAGGGATCAAGATTAGGTGGCCAAAAATGGTCACAAAGATGGAGATTAGAAACACCTAAGGATGAGGTGAGACCAGCTTTCCGATAGGCAGAGGGATAGCAGGAGCAGCCTGCGGCAGCAGAGGACCTGAGAGGTAGGATACGGCTCTAGAGATAGAGATGTAGTAGCTGACGATCACTATAGCTTTCAGGGAGTAGCAGCTCATAGATCAAAGAGCTGAGATAGAGCACTGAGAGAGGCAGCTATAGGTTGCCCTTACAAAGAGGCAGAGAGAGGCAGCGTGAGCCACATTTTATCATGGTCTCCACATACAGGTGGTCCTGAAGGGTTAGAGAGCTCCTTCATACTTAGCAGTAGTGGGTAGATCAGATGTAGTACTAAATGTGGCACCACCTCCTCCACCACCAGGTCCTCAGGATGGTGGCAGCGAGTCCTAGGTCTAGGGCTTAGGTTTAGATGTTTTAGGCATATCTTGAGACTTTTGATCCAAATTTTGGGATCTCACTTTGTACTGTGTATCATTACTTATATATATGATATTACTAGATGTTTGATATATCATGTGTGTACATCTCACTTGTGATGGATGTATCAGTTTATATATTGTCTTGTCATTTTTCTCAAAATGTATGTTTATATGCTCATGTATATTCTCTCTTATAGATGTATGTTTAATTCTCATGTGTATGATATAGACTCATGTTTCTGAAAATGACATTTTTGAGATAGATATGATGATAAGATTAACCCCTTGTGATAACAGGAATAGGTCATGATGAAAGATAAGGAGTAAAAGACATGATCGATAAAGGGGAAGATGAGCTCAGTTGACCAACAAGTCCACGTAAGATGAAAAGGAGAGTTCTCTCCATATGAACAATGCAAAACTAAACTAATATGACCCTAAAAAATGCAAACCACTATGAAAGTGGTTGACTTGCAAGGTCACAACACTTATAGACATCTAATTATCATCATCGAGTGTTATTGGTAGCATCATAAGATCATACAATACACACTAGTATGACTATGGGTATATGAATATGATCTATATCAAATGAAATGTGGAAATCCCACCTAGGAACCAAAGACATGTAGGTCAAGATGACTAGTGCAGTGAGATTACCTAAGTTTACTATAGCAAGATTATACTTGCATCAAGACATAAGAAGGTCAAGATGGCTATAAGCATGCACTCACATAAAATAGTCAAGAATAATACCTTGTCAATCCGTAGTGTCAAGTAAGACCAGCATAAATGCTCATGATAGTTAGAATCAATGAAATATACCCACAAGTAGAAAAAGCAATAAAACATTTCCTCATGCCCTTAGCTTTCTAGCTATGCATCATCGAAAACTTCTCAGGGAGAGACCACTCAAAGAAATCATCATAGACAGTACACAAAATAAATAAATTCAACATATCTCAATGATTCAAGTGTTTAAGTGTGTGTGTGTAGGTCATGTTGGTGTTCAAAATGGACGCTTATGCTCTTAGGTTGCCAATATACCCTCAGGTTGATTTTAGGATTGGTTAGTTCCAAAATGTATAAGGATCTTAGGGTAACTGGACCAACTATAGGGACAAGATTTTCCTCTTCACTTCTGGCTCTACAAAACCAAGGTGGGTGCACCTAACCCAGTGAAAATTATACTTCACACACCAAAGACTGGGTCTCAACAATAGATTGATAGTAAGAAAGTACTAAATGCTAACCTCACATTCATTGACTCTCCATTGCTATAGGGTAAAAAAACCACACAACCAACAACTTAAAGCTTGAAAAGGTTATTGATTTCAATATTTGGGAGCAATAACTTCAACCAGTGTATGTTAACAAGAAGAATACTCATTTAGGCTAGTGCCTCATCCATTGGGCAAGAGTCCTTAGACACAAAGACACACAAATTTGAGAATGCCTAAGAATTCATAGCCATTAAGACTCAAAGCTTACTTGACTTGACACAAAGGAGAGATAAGAATCAGATATTTGTATTAAGTATGATGAATTCCTTCTATGTATACAATGAATCACAAGACACCCTTCTTGAAAATTACATCTTAGACTTGCAACTTTCTTCTTTCATTAACAAACATTGAGTCAAAAACTATTACAAAACCTTGGGACCAGAAACTAGGGACTATTTTTTAACTTTGAAATTGGAACCCCTACAAAATCAATAATTCAACACTATATACCACTAGTTCCCTTGGAATCCTACACAAGTTAGGATGCAATAAGCTACGGATAACTAGGGTAAGGGTTAGGGTTTCCACCCACCAAACAATTCAAACAAATCAGAAATTAATACATTGGAGGGAAAACCAAGCAACCCTAAACAATCAGATCCTAAAAATAGTCTTCATTTATGGTAATTCTTCTGGAACTGTACTGAAGATCATGAAATTTTATGCAAATTCATCTGATTTGACCCCCTGCATCATGTCTTCAACATCTTTATTCATTCCCCCCATGGCATAAAACTCCCTGTAGTCAATCATCATACTCACTGGACCACACTACAACAATTGGCACCACCAAACAAATCAAATCTGGCCACTAAAACATTAAAAACCAATCCTTTTTGTCACTGAGAAACCCTAAAAAAATTGAATTTGAACTGCAACGGT
Organism: Chamaecyparis obtusa; assembly: GCA_027943335.1. Lineage (NCBI taxonomy): Eukaryota > Viridiplantae > Streptophyta > Pinopsida > Cupressales > Cupressaceae > Chamaecyparis > Chamaecyparis obtusa. The sequence continues at coordinate 141,964 of BSBK01008092.1, read as the reverse complement.
TACTTTATGGATCCTGCAATATATCAATGGTCACATTTTGAATTTGGATCAACTTTATAACCTGATCGTCAAATTCTCATGTTTCACAGGCTTTATGACTTTAACTCATCCAGACACCTTAGGTTAACTCTTAGTGAATAGGCAACAAAGAAAATCCTAATCATGAAATAAAAACTTAACCCACCCTTTAACTCTGCGAACTAGTGACCAAAGGAGTTTAACTCATCCCAGCTACATCTAGCAAACTGGCGACTGAAGAGTTTCACCAGTTCGCAGAACACTTTTTACCTCCGCCAATTTATTTAGTGACAACACAAACACTTGTTCACCAAATCACCAAAACATTTAGAGTACTACCACCTTTCCACACGAATAAGAGAAACCTTTGAACATTTATCAAGACCACCAAAACCTTGTCCAAAATGCCAAAAAGACCAAGAAACTTTACTGGGCCTGCATCAAGAAAATCGATGATTGTCTCATCTTTGTATAGACCTCCAAGATTCCTCTAGATCATAAGACAACCATCAAATGAAGAATCTTTTCCTACTCTAACAACCTTCTGACACCGAATGAAATCAATGGTTGTCTTAAGTTCGCATTTGATAGAAAAAACCCATCAAACTATACGCCGACCGTCGATGCTCTGCAAGTGTCAGAACCCACTGAACCTCAAAAAACTTGGCCCCACTAACAACATGTCCAATCACACAATGTGGACCAATCAGATAATGATAAATCAGCACACCTAGCATGTGGACCCACTGCACTTTATCCCCTTTGAAAAAGGTAGAATCGACGGTTGTCGCATGATCTTAAACCTCTAACACATCCCATAAGATTATACACCCATTATTGATTTACTGCAAGTGTCAGGACCCTTTGACAAGCTAGAAACTAGGTCCCACTGACAACTACCATAGTATTATATCATGGACCAATGAGAAGCTGCCATTCAACACTTTTCTAACAATGGGCCCAAACCCCTGACTACCCACAGTCACACTGATAGCACGCCACATCACAACCCAAATGACCAATAAGATCATGACATGTTAGCATCCACAAGTAGGGAGGCCCACCCAAAAATCTTTCATAGAATGCATCAACGGCTATCATTAAGGTGTGATGTTAAAGCTCACACATCTCCCATCAATGAAATGGTGACAACCATAGATTTTGAAGACTCTTTAACCGCCAGCAAGGAAAGACAATAGGGCCCACTAGGACAGGTGTTGTGAAGTTTCATAATTGCATGTCAGAACCTTCTAACAACCTATAGTCTTGCGAACAAGTGATAGCCACACAAAACAAAGGCTTAAGACTTAGGAAAAATCAACTGGGGAGACCTAGGAAAAGCAACAAAAATTAAAAGGGGCCCGAAAATAAAACATTTAGTTGCAAGATCGCATAACATGAAAAAGGTTCATGAGATCATGCGACAAAGAGGTTAACAATTTAGCACATGCATTTTTTAGAGTTTTAAGTGGCCTGAATAAAGTAACACAAAATTAGAACAAGGTCAGGGCATACTAGGGTATTTTCACACCAATGGCTAGATTTTTAAAAATTTTGAACTAGGGCTTGAGTCCAGAGACATGAAAAACACTATAGAGGCCAAGAGAAAGATGATGAAGCCATGAAAAATTTTGCAAGGGTAGACCATTTTCTAAATATTTTTTGCATTGACAGGAAAATGGGCTAATAGTGGCTCTAGTTGGGGATGCATGCCTCCTGTAGGCATGGCAAGGATTCAGATCTCTGGGAAAAGTAGACCACCCACAGGACAAAACATAGGGACCTCAAAAATTGGCAATCGAACTAGGGAAATAGGAAGGGAAACACACAACTAAAAGGAAAAGACTATACAAAGATCTACAAAAAAATTTACAACTTTACTTGGTGGCCCCAGGCCACCAAAAGAAAACTAGTGACCCACCTGAATCAAAAATCTGATTTTCATCTACATATGTGACCAAACATCTAAAATTTTCCTAATCACCTTGTGGCCAACATATATGAATATTCATGGTCTGAAGAATGAAATTGTACTAATGACTACCCATGTTTTTCCAGTCATAGTTATTACATTCATACTCCAAGAAGTAAGGAACATCATTTACTTCCTTTTGATGACTGGAAAAGAAAATTTCACCTAGTAATGCATCAGAAAATAAAACATATGGAGCATCATGCATTACTACAAAAATACCTAGCTGAGAAGGACTTGGATCCTTAGATTTTTCTTCATACACTACATCAACCAGTGATCAACTTGGTTCCTCTATGATATTTTCATGAATTGGATGATGACCCAAGTGAAGGTCTTCTTCATAAATTTTGTGATAGTAGGAAACTTGATCTGCATCATTATTTTCATCAAAAGAGTTTCTATCCAAATCATTGAAGACAAAGTCCTCAACACTATCACCATCAATATCATATTTATCAAAAGAAGGAAAAGGATATGAACAAGAAACTTGTTCATCACTGCAATCTCTATGACAGGAAAACACACTGTCATGTCCTTCTACCTTTTCTCTTGTAGAGTCACTACATGAGGGGATCTTTGGTGAAAATGGGTCATCCGAATCACTTTGAACACTAGCCTCATTATCAATGTCAAAGGATAGGTCATAGGGGGGCTGCAAATCAAAATCCAAAATAGGGGTGTACCTCTAAAATTCTTCAGCCAAGAGTGTTGAAATCCTTTCACTTCTCAATGGACTTTGGGCTTTGTATTCATCTTCCTCAACCTCACCCTTAATGTTGCAAGTATCATCCCTGTCAGGAACAAGGATACACATTGTTGGCCTTAGATCATCTTGTGTGAAGCAATCTATGTAGGAATCATCCTCTACATCATATTTAATACTTTCCCCTTCACACAAAACATCATCAAATTGGGACAACAAAACTGCCCTCTCATGTTGACAAGAAGAAAAATCTGCAGACCCAAAGGAAATATTGCCATCCTCAGATTCACCTTCAGCACTCTCATATGCACTGAACTCAACATCAGCTTCATAGTCAACACTTTCTATATAATGAGAATCAACATCAGAGGCACTAGCCTCCTCATGATCAACATAAGGAGCCACCAGTCCTCTCAATCTCTTGTCCTCCTCTAACTGCCAAATCTCAGCTTTTTTCTCTGCCATCATCTTCTTGAGAGTAGCTATTTTGATGAGGAGATTTTCATAGTCAGTATCACTCATGATGGGATCAACAGAGACACTAATTTCTTGCATTTAATCTTCATTATTTTCTTCATACCCATCCATGTCTCCTCTTTCATCAAAGTACTCAATAAATGTTGCTCTCAAAACATCCCAAGAAGGGATTGAACATGAAGGCAAAGACACAAACCAATCCTTTGCACCATGTGATAAAGTTTTCACAAATAACCTCATGCCAACATCTTCATATTCAACCTCCATTTCACCAAACAAACCCATGACATCATATATATGGTAGCTTGCCGAAACAAATCCATCAACCATGAATCTAGGCAAGCATCCTCCATCCTTAGCAGAGAACTCATGTGGGGCACCTTCAATGCCATCAAAACAAAAGGGCCTAAATTCCTCCATGAGGAACTTCCCACTACTACTTATCCCTTTATGCTAGTGCTAAACACTTGATAGGGAAACATTTTCAACAAGAGAATACCTGAAAGTTTTGCAGCAAAAACCTTGTTGACTAGAAGGTAGGGTAGATCTAGAGCTCATCATGTAGCTCCATCAGGTTCATTTCTTTGTAGATTCACCACCTCCTTGAAAAGGAAAATATTGTTCTTTTCTTTGTATCTCTTCCAATCAACCAAAACTTCACCAAGATTCAACACTATTTATCAGGGATGCACTCATCAAATAGAGAATTCAGAGTCGCCACTAAACACTTATTGAGAAGATGTTTGCAAATACTTTATTTTTATATCTGACTCTTTTCTATGGCCTCCCCAGCAGAGTCACCATCTTGTTGGTGTTCAAAATGGATGCTTATGCTCTTAGCCTACCAATATACCCTCAGGTTGATTTTAAGATTGGTTAGTTCCAAAATGTATAAGGATCTTAGGGTAACTAGACCAACTATAGGGACAAGACTACCCTCTTCACTTCTGGCTCTACAAAACTAAGGCAGGTGCACCTAACCCAGTGAAAACTATACTTCACACACCAAAGACTAGGTCTCAATAATAGATTGATAGTAAGAAAGTACTACATGTTAACCTCCCATTCATTGACTCTCCATTACTATAGGGTAACAAAACCACACAACCAACAACTTAAAGCTTGAAAAGGTTATTGATTTCAATATTTGGGATGCAATAACTTCAACCAGTGTATGTTAACAAGAGGAATACTCATTTAGGCTAGTGCCTCATCCATTGGGCAAGAGTCCCTAGACACAAAGACACACAAATTTGAGAATACCTAAGAATTCATAGCTATAAATACATTTATCTTAATCTTTACTGCTTACAAAACATCCTTACATACACAAGGGCAAACTCATATCCCATTAGGAGCATTGTTTAATCCAATCCTAGATCAGAACTCAAGAATGAGGATACATATATAAAAACAATATGTAATGAGCTAGAAAACTCAAAGCTTACTTGACTTGACACAAAGGAGAGATAAGAATCAGATATTTGTATTAAGTATGATGAATTCCTTTTGTGTATACAATGAATCACAAGACACCCTGCTTGCAAATTACAACTTAGACCTACAACTTTCTTCTTTCATTAACAAACATTGAGTCAAAAACTATTACAAAACGTTGGGACCAAAAACTAGGGACTATTTTTTAACTTCGAAACTGGAACCCCTACAAAATCAATAATTCAACACTATATACCACTAGTTCTCTTGGAATCCTACACAAGTTAGGATGCAACAAGCTACAAATAACTAGGGTAAGGGTTAGGGTTTCCACCCACCAAAAAATTCAAACAGATCAGAAATTAATACATTGGAGGGAAAACCAAGCAACCCTGAGCAATCAGATCCTAAAAATAGTCTTCGTTTATGGTAATTCTTCTGGAACTGTACTGAAGATCATGAAATTTTATGCAAATCCATCTGATTTGACCCCCTACATCATGTCTTAAACACCTTTATTCATTCCCCCCATGGCATAAAACTCCCTACAGTCAATCATCATACTCACTGGACCACACTGCAATAATCGGCACCACCAAACAAATCAAATCTAGCTGCTAAACCATTAAAAACCAGTCCTTTCTGTCACTGAGAAACCCTCAAAATTTTAACTTTGAACTACAATGGTTACTTTATGGCACTTGCAATATATCAATTGTCACAATTTGAATTTGGATCAACTTTATAACCTGACCGTCAGATTCTCATGTTTCGCGAGCTTTATGACTTTAACTCATCCAGACACCTCGGGTTAACTCTTAGCAAATTGGCGACAAAGAAAATCCTATTCATGAAATAAAAACTTAACCCACCCTTTAACTCCATGAACTAACAACCAAAGGAATTTAACTCATCCCAGTTACATCTGGTGAAGTGGCGACTGAAGAGTTTCACCAGTTCGCAGAACACTTTTTACCTCCGCCAATTTATTTACTGACAACGCGAACACTTGTTTGCCAAATCACCAAAACATTTAGAGTACTACCACCTTTCCATGTGAATAAGTGAAACCTTTGAACATTTATTAGGACCGCCAAAACCTTTTCCAAACTACCAAAATGACTGAAAAACTCTACTGGGCCCGTATCAAGAAAATTGATGGTTGTCTCATCTTTGCATAGACCCTCCAAGATTCCTCCAAATCATAAGACAACCATCGGATGAATAATCTTTTCCTTCTCTGACAACCTTCTGACACTGGATGAAATCAATGGTTGTCTTAAGTTCGCATGTGATAGAAAAAACCCATCAAACTATACGTCGACCGTCGATGCTCTGCAAGTGTCAGAACCCACTAAACCTTGAAAAACCTAGCCTCATTGACAACATGTCTAGTCACACAATGTGGACCAATCAAATAATGACAAATCAGCACACCTGGCATGTGGACCCGCTACACTTTATCCCCTCTGTAAAGGGTAGAATCGACATTTGTCTCATGATCTTAAACCTCTAACACATTCCATAAGATTATACACCCATCGTTAATTTCCTACAAGTGTCAGGACCCTCTGAAAAGCCAAAAACTAGGTCCCACTGACAACTGCCACCGTATTATATCGTGGACCAATGAGAAGCCACCATTCAACACTTTTCTAACAACGGGCCTAGACCCCTGACTACACACAGTCACACTGATAGCACACCACATCATAGCCCAAATGACCAATAAGATCATGACATCTCAGCATCCACAGGCAGGGAGGCCCACCCAAAAATATTTCATAGAATGCATCAATGGTTTTTATTAAGGCGTGATGTTAAAGCCTACACATCTCCCATCAGTGAAATGGTGAAAACCATAGATTCTGAAGACTCTTTAACTGCTAGTAGGGAAAGACAATAGGGCCCGCCAGGATAGGTGTTGTGAACTCACGTAATCACATGTTAGAACCTTCTAATAGCCTGCATTTTTGCAAACAAGTGACAGCCACACAAAACAAAGGCTTAAGGCTTAGGAAAAATCAACCGGGGAGACCTAGGAAAAGCAACAAAAATTAAAAGGGGCCCGAAAATAAAACCTTTAGTCGCAAGATCGCATAACATGAAAAAGGTTCACACGATCATGCAACAAAGAGGTTAACAATTTAGCACATGCATTTTTTAGAGTTTTAAGTGGCCTGAATAAAGTAACACAAAATTAGAACAAGGCCAGGGCATACTAGGGTATTTTCACACCAACGGCTAGATTTTAAAAAAATTTGAACTAGGGCTTGAGGCCAGAGACATGAAAAACACTACAGAGGCTAGGGGAAAGATGATGAAACCATGAAAAATTTTGCAAGGGTAGACCATTTTCTAAAGATTTTTTGCATTGACAGGAAAATGGCACTAATAGGTCATAGAGTCAAACTTTGAGTATCACATTTGCTAATGAGCGATACCACATCATACTTAGACTGGTGGGTAAGACATCTAATAAGTGTTAAGAAACACTTGATGCAAGGGTAGTGTTGAAAAATACTATTTGGGGTGGTGTTGAAAAACACCTATTGTGAAATGCCCCAAGAGACAAATGCACCTAAAGGACCTATGATAAATTTTATGCCCCTAGACAAAAATAAAGACCAATTCCAAACCAATTCAAATAAGGTCAAGGCATGATGGACAATGGCTAAGTGTCAAGGATGCATGCTAAGAGACAATGGTGAAAAAATGACCACACTTCTATGAATCCCACGGTGGGTGCTAGAAATGTATGGTGAAAAAGTGACCACACTTCTATGAATCCTTACATGCAAGGAAACTTAAGAATGAGCCCTCACAAATCGATCCATAGCTCTCTATGCATGGAGTTCCAAGATTGTAAAATTGCTCTTAGCTAGACCTATGAAGCTAATGACCTTGTTAGTCAACCACACAACTTGAAAATAAGGTCAAGGCATGATGGAGAATGGCTAAGTGTCAAGGATGCATTCTAAGAGACAAGGGTGCAAAAGTGACCACACTTCTATGAATCCCACGGTGGGTGCTAGAAATGTATGGTCAAAAAGTGGCCACACTTCTATGAATCTTTACATGTAAGGAAACTTAAGAATGAGCTCTCACAAATCAATCCATAGCTCTCTATGTATGGAGTTGCAAGATATTGAAATTGCTCTCAGCTAGAGCTATGAAGCTAATGACCTTGCTAGTCAACCACACAATGAGAGATTCTAAGTGAAGACAAGAGAAAGAGTGCCAATATCCCCAAGAATGAAAATGGAAATGCAATGCAAGTAAACTAACAATGAAGATGAAAGCTAAGCTAGATGATAACAATGCAATGTTTGAAAGGAAATCTAATCTATGAAAGGAAAGTGCAAACTAGACTATGAAAGGAAAGTACAAGTCTTACAATCCCTCTTAATTAAGCTATGTGAGACTAATCTATTGCATAAAGAAAATCTATACTAAGAATGTCATGATTATGCAACTATAAAAGAAAACTAAATAAAATGCAACAACAATGTTTTCAAAGCTTGGATGCAAGGATGTCTTCAAAGAGCTCCAAATAACCTAGAAAACCTACAACATAATTTTATCATAAAACATGAATGGATATATCTCTCCAAATGAGAAAGAGAGCTCTCCTTTTATAGGAAATGAGGAGAAATGGACCATAGAGATTAAGAGGCAAAAGACTTAATCAATGGTGGAACATCAAAGAAGAGCAATCCATGTGCACAAATATCCTCCAATGAGAAAATAAGAGTTGACTTTTGTGTCCATATGAGATAAAAAGTACTTTTCTTCTTTTTATAAAATAAGATTAATGCTTTATTTGTGCAACTTAGGATAAGAGGAAAAGTGGGGACTTTTTATTTATTAAAAGGGGAGGAAATATTCCTTTTAAATAAATAAAGACTTAGGATAAAATGGTTAGCCCAAGGAAAATAATTGAAAATGACAAAATAGGATTTGATCAAGGAAATTGATATAATTAAAAAAATGTTGATTTTTAAAAATATTGATTCAGGGATTTGACAAATTGCTGAATGGGGGCCCAAAGTCTAGGCAACCATTTTAGGGTGCATACATTTGCCCCTCTTTGACTAATGTGTGATCATTTTAGGAACACATGCAGTCAAAGAAGAATTGAAATGTGAGATCGATTTGGGATCACAAAACAACTTAGATGTGCGTTCATTTTGGGAACACATCAGGACAAAAATAAGCAAAAGCTGAAAAACAAGACCAACACCATCACTACTAGGTGCAAATCAAGCCTTAAACAAAACTATCATCATCCCTGCTAGGCAATAATCAAGTATGAAAAATAAGACATAAAAATCAAAAGACAAAATCACCACCGTCGCTGCTAGGTGATAATCAAGTCTAAAAATAAGAATCTCAAGCTAGGCTGAATGATAAAGCTGAATCAAAGATTAAAGCTGATAGGTACTACCCCCTTAGAATCAAAATCAAAATCAGGTAGAGGAGAATAGGAAATTGATAACCTTGATCAAAGCACTAGAAATCATAATCGGAGAATAGGACAATAGGATAACCATCAAGCAGTGAGGACATGCCCCAGGTTGACTAGGTTTGACTGGGAAAGATATAGGATAAAAATTAAGTCAAACCTTAGAAAAATGAAGTGAGTGATAATGAATGATAGACTAAGAGTTTTGAAAGAGATGGAGATGAAGAAATGAAGATGCCCCAACAAAGATCGAAGAAGCAGGCCTCAAATGGTTGGCCAACTACGCCGAAGAGGGTGGAAATTTTAAAATGTGATTTTGACTATCAAGATTAACTCAGATTTTGATTTCAAGTCCGAAAATAGATTTAGGACATCAAAATTAGCTAGGGGTGCAACTTTTGTGCAATTCTGAGGTATTTGGAAAATTAGGTCAAAAAGTCAAAATGCTATATAAGAAGCAAAAGTGTCATTTTCAAAATCATTTGTCATTTAGCCATTTGAGAATTTTGAGAGCTTAGAGAGAGAAAATTCTAGTCCACAGGCATCGGTTTGAGCATGGTCAGTTGCACAACCGGCCTCCACACTATGCTGCCCTAATGAGTTTTCAGAAAAACTTCACTTTTTTGAGTCATTAATGAGTATTTTAGATATTTAGCACATTTTTAATTATTTTTCAAATTTAAAATTTTTATTTTAGGTGAAAAGTCATGTGACACTTTACAAGTGTTGCACCCTTTGAGGATGAATGTCGTGCGACACTTCATGGGTCAAAATAGTGTCACACGAGCATTCAATCTAGTGTCACACAACACAGGATGAAATGTCACGTGACACTATGTGAATTGTCACCCAAATAGAAACTGTCGCACTGCTATAAGACAAAGTGTCGCACGACACTTAATCAAAAAATAGTGTCACCTAGTATAAAATTTTGACACGTTTTAATGTTTTTGAGAAAAATGACATGGGTCTAGATAATGTTTGATTTTAAAATGCATTGTACTGATATTATACATCCTTCATGGTATCTACTGACATCTAGTATGGTTGAGATGACTTGCAGGAGAACTTCCCTGCACTCCGGATCAAAGCACCCCAGCTGACTGGATTGCAGTTTGTCTGAGATCTGGATGATCTGGGCAAGGCCTATTTGAGGGTGACAGTATTTTGGTATTTACTACAGATGCCCCATATCTGAGGTGATCATGGGCTGTTGACTGCTCTTGTTGAGAGATGGCATAGTGAGCACAACACCTTTCATCTGCCTACTAGAGAGGCATCCATCACATTGGAGGATGTCTATCGAATCCTATGGGTTTTGTGTCATGGAGAGCTTGTAAGTATAATCATGTTTATAGATAATCAAAGTTATAAAGTTTCCCTTATGATAGAAACTAACATGATTGTTTGATGACATGGATACACTATAATCAAGATCTGATAGAGGGGAGACAGGTTATCCAGGGTATGTTCCAAGATGTCACCATCCTAGACCAACATGTCAGCTGGGATCGGTTGATGGCCAAATTTGGTAGGGACTTCCCAGTGCCTTGTATTGTTGCATCTTTGATTGGACAGGCCCTTATCCCTTACAGGAGTCAAAATGGTTTCCCACTAGGATGGGGGAGGTTCCTAGCAGATCTGGTGGCACGGCCACAATAGATGGCATGGGGTCCAGTGATTCTAGCTGATATGTACTATGAGCTACATGAGATCATCTACCAAGATGGTAGGACTTGGGCATACGGGGCTATACTAACTCAGATATGGGCATGGGAGCACATTGCTGTAGTGCATCCACAAGTGTAGCCTAGGGAGCATAGGTATACCTACATGTATAGATATACCGATGTCATCTCTCAGGCACATAGCGGGGATGTTACTTACTATCACAGGGTGTTGGATGAGCTCACCTCATTCACTTGGAGACCTTACAGGACATCTAAGTAGTGGGGTGATAGGCGGGAGCTAGATTATATGCTTTGTAGTCAGCCATTAGTAGGTTGTCATGCAGACATTGTGGAGAGATTCATTATTAGTCAGGTCTGGAGATAGTTTGGACACCAGGAGAGGGTGTCTATGGAGACCACTACACATACTAAGTTTCATGATGAGGAGGGGTATGGTTGGCTGCCAATGCTGGATTACCAGCAGGAAGTATAGGAGATAGCTGCTATACATCAGGAGCCCTAGGATTACCTTCTAGACATGGTGGATGTGGGTGCAAACATAGTGTATAGAGAAGAGAGGTGTAGGGCCCCATTCCCTAGATTCACCATACCAGATGCACCACTAGCTGCTCAAGGGGATGATGGGGGAGATGATAGGGATAGAGGAGATGGAGGGAATGGAGGGGGAGGGAGAGGGATGGAGAGAGGTGAGGGATCAAGATCAGGTGGCCAAAAATGGTCACGAAGATAGAGATCAATGACACCTGAGGATGAGGTGAGACCAACTCACCGACAGGTAGAGGGACAGTAGGAGCAGCTTGCAAGAGTGGAGGACCTGAGAGCCAGGATACAAGCTCTAGAGACAGAGATGTAGTAGCTGAGGATCACTATAGCTATCAGGGAGTAGTAGCTCATAGATCAGAGAGCTGAGACAGAGGGCCGAGAGAGGCAGCTATAGGTTGCCCTTATAGAGAGGGAGAGAGAGGTAGAGAGAGGTAGTGCGAGCCACGTATTATCATGGTCTCTACATATAGGCAATTTTGGAGGGTCAGAGAGCTCCTTCATACTCAGCAGTAATGGGTAGATCAGATGTAGTACCAGATGTGGCACCACCTCCTCCACCACCAGGTCCTCAAGATGGTGGCAGCGAGTCCTACATCTAGGGCTTAGGTTTAGATGTTTCAGACATATCATGGGACTTTTGATCCAAATTTTGGGATCTCACTTTGTACTTTGTATCATTACTTATATATATGAGATTGCTGGATGTTTGATATATCATGTGTGTACATCTCACTTGTGATGGATGTATTAGTTTATATATTGTCTTGTCATTTTTCTCAAAATGTATGTTTATATGCTCATGTATATTCTCTCTTATAGATGTATGTTTAATTCTCATGTGTATGATATAGAATCATGTTTCTGAAAATGACATTTTTAAAATATAGATATGATGATATGATTAACCCCTTGTGATGACAGTAATAGGTTTGAGATGAAAGACAAAGAGTGAAAGACATGATTGAGAAAAGGGAAGATGAGCGCAGTTGACTAACACGTCCATGTAAGATGAAAAGGAGAGCTCTCCATATGCAAAATGCAAAAAACTAAACTATCATGAACCTAGGAATGCAAGCTACTATGAAAATTGGTTGACTTGCAAGGTCACAATGCTTATAGACATCTAATTATCATCATCAAGTGTTATTGGTAGCGTCGTAAGATCATACAATACACACTAGTATGACTATGGGTATATGAATATGATCTATATCAGACAAAATGTGGAAATCCCACCTAGGCACCAAAGACATGTAGGTCAAGATGACTAGTGCAGTGAGATTACCTAAGTTTACTATAGCGAGATTATGCTTTCATTAGGACATAAGAAGGTTAAAATAGCTATAAGCATGCACTCGCAAAATAGTCAAGGATAATACTTTGTAGATCCTAGGTGTCAAGTAGGACTAGCATAAATGTTCATGACAGTTAGGATCACCGAAATATACCCACAAGCAGATAAAGAAATAAAACATGTTCACATACCCTCAGTTTTCTATCTATGCATCATCGAAAACTTCTCAGGGAGAGACCACTCATCAAAGAAATTCTCATAGACAACACTCAAAGAAAAATAAAGTCAACATATCTCAATTAAGTTGATTGTTTAAGTGAGTGTGTGTAGGTCATAGAGTCAAACATTGAGTATCAAATTTGCTAATGAGTGATATTGCATCATACTTAGACTGGTGGGTAAGACATCTGATAAGTGTTAAGAAACACTTGACACAAGGGTAGTGTTGAAAAACACAGTTTGGGGTGGTGTTGAAAAACACCTATTGTGAAATGCCCCAAGAGACAAATGCACCTAAAGGACATATTGTTGGAAATATAGATGTAGTAATTGAGAGGGGGGGGTGAATCAGTTAACCACAAAAATATTACCACTGATCCCTTAAATATCTTAACAAATTATTTACTGTGCCACTCGGTAAATATATAGAGAAATGCTAAAACTTGATCTTTGAAGTGTGTAATAATTAAACTGTTCTTAAGCATTCATCACTGATTAACTTACATGAATAAAGAAAATAACATGAACACAAGAGACACCAGATTTACCGTGGAAACCCAATATGGGAAAAACCACCAATGTAACTAGTTACTATTTTTCACTCTTCTGAAGTGATGCCCGCTTAGAAGCCAACCCGGTAAAAGGTTACAAAACACACTGTTAGGTGTGACCTTGTTAGAGGATTTAATCACCCTGCTAGGAGTGGCCTTGTAAGAGGTCTTGAAACAATTCAATAGAACTGTCACCTTGTTAGAGGATTTACAAAATGGTTGTTAAACCAACTCGGTTAAGAGATTTTGATATCACTGCTACAATTGTAAGAGAGTAACAATGAAATGACCTGCAACTAAATTGCTGAATATAGATCTCTGTTCTACTTCACTAGATCCTTACTAATCAAATAAATCTTTGCTGCTCCTCAAGGATATCTAACCATCCTTCAAAATTCACACATACTTTTCTTCAAAATGATTTTTGCATGTTGTATATGTTCTATTCACCACTTGACCTTCTATATATATGCCATTCTAATTAACATTTAGATTTTCAAGTCGGCACAAATAATTATTATAACAGTTGGTTTACATAAACAAACTGTAATAACAAAATCCTTTGAAAGGCCGACCATGCTCAGTAAACATTAATCCTGAAAAGATTTCCTTCAGTGACCGAGTGAACTCGGTAACCACAGTGAATTCTGCAACATCCTTCGAAGACTGAGAGAGCTCGGTAACCACTACTTTTTCTTCGATAACCGAGGAGGCTCGGTTAACACCGTTACCCTGTCATGTTTCCTTTAGACACCTGAGAGATCTTGATAGACACTAAAAACCACCTAACTGACCGACTGAGCTTGGTAGACACTGAGAATGATAATTGATATGACATTTGTGTGACATCAAAGACAACACATAGCTAATCCAACAATGTCCTTCAGACAATTGTATCCAACAATCTCCCTCTTTGGCATTGATGGCAACACAACATGTCATAGCACAATGAAATTTCACAGAGAAACCTAGAGTAAGAAACATATCCTTAGCTTCATTATGATTCTTATCATCTTCAAACTTCTTTCTGACTGAGAACTCTCCCTCTTAACTTCTCAAATTATTCTTCTTAGAAATTTCTTGAAATGATAGCAAACTCTCCCTCTTTGACAACACATGCCAAAGACAACTTACACAGTTTTGGTAAATATCAATGTACCTTATGTACTGATTCATATGCAATGATTCCCTAACTATGCTGCATCAACTGATTGATTTTCAACATGTTCTGGTTGATGCATCACTAAAACTTTATTTAGTGAACCTCAGATAGGGTAGTGACCCCTAACTTGCCTCTTAGATACAAGAATGCATCCTTAGGTAGTGGCTTGGTGAAGATATCTGCAATTTGTTCTTTTGTATGAATATATTCCAATCTGATTTCCTTTTCCTACACCAATTCTCTGACAAAGTGATATTTTATTGCAATGTGCTTGGTTTTGGAATGCATTACTGGATTCTTTGAAATATTTATTGCACTTGTATTATCACAAAACATAACAACTGGTTATTTGATCTCAACCTTCATACCTTCCAAAATTTGTTTAAACCATACAATATTAGAGTAGTTTACTATTGCAGCAACATATTCTACTTCTACTGTGGATTGGGATGTGCAGTTTTGCTTTTTACTAGTCCAAAATACTAACCTCTTGCCAAGAAAGAATGCTCCACCACTTGTACTCTTTCTGTCATCAATGTTTCCTTCCCAATCAGCATCAGTAAACACTTTTAAATCTAGATTGCCTCCAAATTTATACCACAAGCCATAATTTTTAGTTCCCCTTAAATACCTCAAGATTCTTTTGATTGCCATCATGTGATTTTCTCTGGGTTTAGCCAAGAATCTTGCCACTATACCAACTGTTAAGGCAATATTAGGCCTTGTGTGTACTACATACTATAATTTTCCAATCATTGATCTGTATAAGGTCTGATCTACTTCTTTTGAATCATCATCTTTGGTAAGCTTCACTCTAGTACACATGGGTGTACCAACTAGTTTTGAATCTTCCATACCAAATTTTTTTAAGTATTTCCCTGATATATTTAGACTGAGTAATGTAGATACCATTTTTGTTCTGCTGAATTTGAAGACCAACAAAGAATTTTATCTGACCAAACATAGACATTTCAAATTCTTTGTTCATATGCTATGAAAATTCTTTGCACTGATCATCATTTCCTGTAAACACAGTATCATCCACAAATATTTCTGCCAAAACAATTTTGTTATCTGATCCTTCTTTGATGTATAAATTATTGTTGTCATTAGCTCTTTTGAAATCAATCTGAGTAAGATAGTTATGTAATCTTTCATACCATGCTCTAGGAGCTTGTTTCAGACCATACAATGTTTTGTGTAATTTGTTGACCATATCCCTTTTGTCTGGATCAATAAAACCTTCAGGTTGCTCAATGTAGACTTCTTCCTCAAGAATACCATTGAGAAATGCAAATTTTATATCCATCTGATATACCTTAAATCCTTTATGTGTTGCCTATGCAAGTAAAGTCCTCACACCTTCTAATCTTACAATAGGAGAAAAAGTCTCTCCATAATCTATTCCTTCTTCTTGAGAATATCTTTTACATACCAATCTTGCTTTGTTTCTTGATACTTGACCATCTTCATTCAACTTATTTCTGAATACCCATTTTGTCCCAATTACATTTTTATCTTTAGGCCTAGGTACAAGAGTCCATGTCTTATTTTTCTCTATTTTCTCTATTTCTTCATTCATAGCCTCAATCCAACTTTCATTTTCTAATGCATCTTTGACATTTTTAGGTTCAAAATCAGCAAATAAACATGTACCTTTTAGTTTACTTCTTGTCATAGTACCATTTGATTTGTTTCCAATAATCTGATCTAGTTTATGATGCTCTTTGATGTACTTGGCCAATACAGGTTCCTTGCTTCCTGAATGAGTTACATTGTCATCTTCTTCATCTTCAGGTTCAGGTTGCTCGGGCTCGGTAGATACTTGTTCAGTAGCTTCAAACTGAGAGTCAGTACTTTGTGACTCGGTCTAAACTTCTTCTTGTGACTCGGTTACTATACTGGGCTCGGTAGATGTAGTTTCCTTATTGATAGATGTGTCTGGCAATGTATCAGGTTTGATGTAAACAAATTTTCTGTAATCCTCTGGTTCCTTTTTGCTTTCTTCTTCAGTCTTTTCTGCAAACTCATCAATTCTCACATGTGCACTTTCTATGATTTTTTAAGTAGACAAATTTAGACATCTATATGCCTTACTTTTGCAAGAATATCCCAAAAATATTCTTTCATCACTTTTTACATCAAGTTTTCCTTTTCTAGATTCTTTTAAGATATAACATTTACTACCAAATACTTTTAGGTAACTTACATTTGGTTTGTAGCCATACCATAGCTCATACGGAGTCTTGAATGTATCTTTTCTTAGCTGTACTAGGTTCAAGGTATGAACTGTAGTGCTGATAGCTTCCTTCCAGTATTTCATAGCAATGTTCTTTTCAATCATTAGAGTCCTTGCACAGTCCATGATAGATCTGTTCCTTCTTTTAGCTATTCCATTCTGCTCAGGAGTTCTCGGGGCTGATACCTATCTTTTGATTCCTCTTTCAATGTAGAAATTATTGAATTCATTGCAGATGAATTCACCACCTCTGTCTGATCTCAAGCATTTTATTCTTTTTCCTGTTTCCTTTTCTACTCTTGCTAAATACCATTTGAACTTCTCAAATGCTTCTAACTTTTCTCTTAAATACATAACAGTCATCATTCTAGAGTAATCATCAACAAAGAGAATAAAGAATTTTTCTCTGGTATAGCTCTCAATTCCAATAGGTCCACATAAATCAGTATGCACAATTTCCAAAATATCTTCAGACTGATATTTTTTACTTTTAAAACTAGACTTTCCCATTTTACCAATTTGACAATTCTTGCATAGACCAACATCAGGTTTCTTCAAAGTAGGAATACCTCTTACTTTCTTGAATTTGCTTATTTTCATCATGTTGTCAAAATTTACATGACATAACCTTTTGTGCCATAACCAACTTTCTTCAATTTGAGCAATAAAACATGAGTAATCACTAAGATCAAGATAAAACAGGTTACCTTTGGTTTGTTTACCTGATCCTATCAATTTTCCTTTGTCATCCAGTAGTCTTGCTTTGCCATTCATAAATTCAACCTTGAATCCAATGTTAATTAGTTGTGCTACACTTAGAAGATTATGCTTTAGTCCTTCAACCCAATATACATTATCACATATAAGTTCTTTGGTTAATGAAATTCATCCCTTTCCTTTTATACAACAAGGTTCATTGTTTCCAAACCTTACATTACCACCATCAAAGTTTTCAAAGTGTTCAAACTTGGTCCTATCACCAGTCATATGATGTGAACATCCACTATCTATAATCCATGTATCATTCTTTCTTATATGAGAGATAAGTGCCATCTCATCTTCATCATTATCAGATTCATCTTTTATAAAAATGAAAACAATTTCTTCTTCACTATCATCCAAATCTTTAGCTAAAAAACATGTTTTCTTACCTTTATCCTTGAATGATTTGAAATTTTTCTTGCCATTGTACTTGTAACTTTTCTTCTCATCTTTTCTTTGCTTGTTTGGACACCTAGCTACAATATGACCAATTTCTTCACATGAAAAATAGATTAAGGGAGTTTTACCTTTGTATTTTCCTCTGCCTCTTGAATACTTCTTTGCAAGTAATGCTTCAATAACTTCAAGATCGCTATCAGAACTTTCCTCTAATTCTTCTTCACTTTCTGATTGGATTTTCTTCCCTTTCTTGAGTGAAAGTTTGGCCTCAAAAGCTGATTCAATATTTTTAGAAGTTGGAACATAGTTGTCATAGTTATCCAGTTCAAAGGCTGTCAATCTTCCAACTAAGGCATCCAAAGTTATATTGTGATTTTCTTCACATCTTCTTTCTTGAATAGCAGAAACTCTTATTGCATAAATAGGAAGTAATGTTCTAAGAACCTTACTTATAACAGTTTCATCATCAATTTTTCCTCCAGAAGCTCTGATTGCACTAACACTTGTCTTGATCCTTTCAACATATTTTGCAATGTTTTCTTCTTCTCTCATTTTCATCTGATCAAACTGTCCTCTTAGGCTCTCTTCACATTGTCATCACCACCATAGATTTTCTTCAGCTTGTTCCACATTTCATGAGCAGTTGTGCAGTCTTTGATTTCATCAAATTCTTCATAGCTAAGAGTTGATGCAATGTCTATCATCATAGTGTTATGATTCTTCTTCTCTACAATGTCTTCAACAGTTAATGTGCCAGTAGGAATTGTATATTCTTGATCAATATATTTGCATCCTGAATCAACAATGGAAGCCAGATGAAGTCTCATGAGACCTTGCCATGCTGAAAAGTTATTTCTGTTAAGCCTTGGAATTTCTCTTTTGTAAGACATCCTAATCTTTAGCTTAGGTCCTTGAAACCCTTCCTGCAAGCACCAGAAGCTCTGATACCAATTGTTGGAAATATAGATGCAGTAACTGAGAGGGGGGGGGTGAATCAGTTAACCACAAAAATATTACCACTGATCCCTTAAATATCTTAACAAATTATTTACTGTGCCACTCGGTAAATATATAGAGAAATGCTAAAACTTGATCCTTGAAGTGTGTAATAATTAAACTATTCTTAATCATTCATCACTGATTAACTTACATGAATAAAGAAAATAACATGAACACAAGAGACACTAGATTTACCGTAGAAACCCAATATGGGAAAAACCACCAATGTAACTAGTTACTATTTTTCACTCTTTTGAAGTGATGCCCGATTAGAAGCCAACCTGGTAAAAGGTTACAAAACACACTGTTAGGTGTGACCTTGTTAGAGGATTTAATCACCCTGCTAGGAGTGGCCTTGTAAGAGGTCTTGAAACAATTCAATAGAACTGTCACCTTGTTAGAGGATTTACAAAATGGTTGTTAAACCAACTCAGTTAAGAGATTTTGATATCACTGCTACAATTGTAAGAGAGTAACAATGAAATGACCTACAACTAAATTCATGAATATCGATCTCTGTTCTGCTTCACTAGATCCTTACTGATCAAATAAATCTTTGCTGCTCCTCAAAGATATCTAACCATCCTTCAAAATTCACACATACTTTTCATCAAAATGATTTCTACATGTTGTATATGTTCTATTCACCACTTGACCTTCTATATATATGTCATTCTAATCAACATTTAGATTGTCAAGTCGGCACATAAAATTATTATAACAGTCGGCTTAGATAAACAAACTATAATAATAAAATCCTTTGAAAGGTCGACCATGCTCGGTAAACATTAATCCTGAAAAGATTTTCTTTGGTGACCGAGTGAACTTGCTAACCACAGCAAATTCTACAACATCCTTCAGAGACCGAGAGAGCTCGGTAACCACTACTTTTCCTTCGATAACCGAAGAGGCTCGGCTAACACTGCTACCCTGTCATGTTTCCTTTAGACACCCGAGAGATCTCGGTAGACACTAAAAACTACCTAACTGACCGACTGAGCTCGGTAGACACTGAGAATGATAATTGATATTACATTTGTGTGACATCAAAGACAACACATAGCTAATCCAACAATATCCTTCAGACAATTGTATCCAACACCTATGCTAACAGGTATGCCCCTGAGACAAAGACAAAGACCAATTCCAAACCAAGGCAACAAGGTCAAGTCATGATGGAGAATGGCTAAGTGTTGAGGATGCATGCTAATAGACAAGGGTGCAAAGGCCTCAAGTAGCACCTGTTTCCAAGTTTTCACCATTGGGAGAATTTTTTTATTTTATTTTTCATTTTTTTGTATTTTTGCTACCATGGCGCCTGTTTCCTAGTTTTCACCAAGGCACTTTTTCTATTTTTTTTTAAGTTTTTGCATTTTTTTATTTTTTTTGTATTTTTTCAGGACTTTATATGCTTTTTAGGATTTTTTCAGCATCATATATGAACTTTTTTGGTATTTTTTCAGGATCAATAAATATGTACAAAGGATGCCTCCAAGCTGAATAGGCATCATCGATAGAACTTCTTGAGGTGCAAAACATTAATAGGGTTAGGAAGTTGTTCCCCTTGTTCATCAGATACCAAGTAAGCACCTGTCCCAAAAGCAGCAGTAATAATGTATGGTCCAAGCCAATTAGGTTCAAATTTTCCCTTTTGTTCTTGATGTTGTTGATTCTTAGGATTCTCACGCAGGACAAGATCTCCTACTTGAAATTCTACAGGGCAAACCTTCTTATTGAATGCTTTGGACATACATTTTTGGTAGACTCTCATGTGATCAAAAGATGCTCTTCATTTCTCATCAAGAAGTTCCAATTCTTGCAATCTCATGGCACAATAATCTTCATCTGTAATCAAACCTTTGAGAGAGACTCTAAGTGAGGGAATCTCAACTTCTAAAGGTAATACTGCATCAGCACCATAAGTGAGGGAAAAAGGATTAGCCCGTGTGGGAGTATGAATACTCATTCTATAGGCCCATAAGGCTGGATTGATCTGTAAGTGCCAGTCTCTACCATTCTTGTGAACTGTGCAATGAAGAATCTTAAGAATGGTTTTATTTGAAGCCTGTTCTTGTCCATTTCCTTGTGGGAAGTAAATGGAGGACCAATGTTGCTTTATCTTGAATTTTTTGTAGAGGTGTGGAAGGTCCTTGTTTTTTAACTGACCTCCATTATCAGTGATTATCTCAGAAGGTATCCCAAACTGACAAATGATGTGATTCAATATGAACAAAGAAACTATCTTTCCTGAGGCAACAGATAGTGGAACGTCTTCTACCCATTTGGTAAAGTAGTTAGTAGCAATAATTATAAATTTATGTCCACCTGATGAGTTGGGATGAATCTGCCCAACAAGGTCAAAGGCCCAACACTGAAATGGCCAATGAGAAATAGAAGGAATAAGCTATCTACCTAGAGCATGAATCAGGTTTCCATGTTTCTGACATTTTTCAAGATTTGGAAAAAGCTATAGCATCCATCTACATTGTGGGCCAATAGTACCCCACCCTAAACAACCTTTAGGCCATGGCAAGACCATTAGAATGTCCTCCACAAATGCCCTCGTGGATGTCAACTAACACTCAATTGGACTCATCTTTTTCCAAGCACCTAAGAAGTGTCCCATCTAAACCCCTCCTATATAGATCACCAGAGATAAGGGTATGGCAAGAGGCATTATGGACAAGGCTTCTTCATTCAGATCAGTTAAATGATTCGGGAATGATTCCATCACAAAGGTATGAATAGATAGCACCATAATGGGAAGACTCGTGAGTGACCAAGGTACAAATGACATGGATTTCAGAGGAGTCAAAGATGGGATGGTGTAGCTCTTCCACTAGGAATTAAAATCTTGCTTCATGTTGTTCCAACTGAAGAAGTGAAGCTAATGTAGCCATAGCATTTGTAGCCTTGTTTTCTATTCTAGGGATCTGTTAAAATGTTACAAATGTGAAATAGCGTCGCAATGAATCAAACATCTTTTTGTAAGGTATCAACTTATCATCCATAGTTTCGTACTCTCCATTCACTTGGTTGATAATCAATTGTGAATCCCCAAAGACATGCAACTTTGTGATTCCCCATTCTATGGCCATTTTCAATCCATTGGTTAAAGCCTCATATTCTGCAATATTATTTGTGCATGGGAACAGAAGTTTGTAAGACTTAGGTATGTTGCACCCATGAGGAGAAATAAACAATACTCCAGCTCTTGATCCATTTTGCATATTTGAACCATCAGAGAATATTTTCCAAGTACGTGTGGTTAGGTACATGATATGCTCATCTAGGAATTCCACTTGAATAGGCATGTTATCCTTGACCGGGAAATTAGCAAGTTGATCTGCAATAGCTTACCCTTTTATTGCTTTACACTCAATGTACTCTATATCAAATTCAGACAAAACCATCATCCACTTAGCGAGTCTACCCATGAGAGCAGCCTTACTAAGAAAATACTTAAGAGGATCAATTTTTGCAACGAGATGTATAGTATGGGAAAGCATGTAGTGTCGCAACTTTTGGGAAGCAAACACTACTGCTAGGCAAGACTTTTCAATACTATTATAATTGATCTCATAAGATACTAGAGTATGGCTAATGTAGTAGATGGCTCTTTCCTTCCCTGTATCATCAAGTTGAGCCAATAATATCCCCAAGGAAGATTCTATCATTGAGATGTACTAAATCAATGGTTTTTCTAGGATATGAGGCATCAAAATTGGAGGATTAGCCAAGTATTGTTTTATTTGATGTAGGCTCTTTTGGAAATCCTCATTCCAAGCACATGTGGCTCCCTTATGTAGTGTCTTGTTGAATGGTTGTGCTCTATCTGCAAGCTATGAAATAAACCTCTGTATGGATTGGAGTCATCCTTGAAGACTTCTCATCTGACTAATGTTCTTAGGAGGTGGAATATCTAATATGGCTCAAACCTTTTTGGGATCCACCTCTATTCCTTTGGCTGAAATTATAGATCCTAGAATTTTACCTGAGGTAACTCCAAAGGCACACTTTTTCGGATTCAATCTTAACTAAAACTGCTCCATTCGATCTAGAATTACTTCCAAACCTTCTAGATGTGTATCCATTTTCTTAGACTTGGCCAAGGTGTCATCCACATAATCCTCCATGTTTTTATGCATCATATCATAAAATATTGTGGTCATAGCTCTTTGGTATGTGGCTCCTACATTTTTTAAGCCAAATGGCATGACGTTCCAACAATAGGTTCCCCATCCACATGTGAAGGTTGTCTTTTCTTGATCCTCAGGAGCTATTTTTATTTGGTTATAACTGGAAAAACCATCCATTACAGAATATATCTCATAGCCCACAGTCATATCCACTATCATATCTATGTTAGGGAGTGGAAAGTCATCCTTTGGGCAAGCTTTGTTAAGATCTCTGAATTCTATGCATACATGAATGGACCCATCATGTTTTGAAATTGGAACAATATTTGAGATCCACTCAGCATAGTCAATAGCTCTAATAAATCCTACTCCTAAGATCTTTTCTAATTTAGCCTTAACAAGGAGAGCTATATGAGGGTGAATTTTCCTCAACTTTTGTTTTACTAGTTTAATTCCTAGAGCTATAGATAAGTGATGCATAATAAGATTAGTGTCAAGCCCTGGCATGTCTAAATATGTCCAAGCAAAATTAATTTCTTCTTTTGTAAGAACTTTGTGTATGCCTCTTTTTCTTGCACTGATAGAGACTGAGCTAGATGAATTACCTGTGGAGCCTCTTCTATATTCAAATTTACTGGTTGTGTAGGCTCAATAAGAACTAATGACCTATCTTGGAAATAACTCTGTAGGTTATTAAGTACCCCATCCTTAGGTGCCTCAAAGAGGTTTTCACCTTCGGATACGTCCTTTCTTTTTACTTTTTTGGGTTCTGACACCACCACATAGTGGTTTTCGCCATTAGAACCATTTCTCTTTTTTTTTTCTCTTTTTTTTGTGACTAAGGTACTTAATATCTAGCTCCGTCATACTTGTAGGTTCACTGGTGGAAGAGACTACGGGTTCAAGAGCATTCAGGTAGCAAGCTATTTCATAGTCATTGTGAAAAGTGAGAAGCTGAGGCTCTTGACCAAGTTGTGACCAATCAATCAAATGATGGAGAATGATAGAGCTATGAAGCTAATGACCTTGCTAGTGTGGAGTTGCCAGAAATGTATGGTGAAAAAGTGACCACACTTCTATGAATCCTTACATGCAAGGAAACTCAAGAATGAGCTCTCACAAATCGATCCATAGCTCTCTATGTATGGAGTTGCAAGATATTGAAATTTCTCTCAGCTAGAGCTATGAACTTAATGACCTTGCTAGTCAACCACACAATGAGAGATTCCAAGTGAAGACAAGGGCAAAAGTGCCAATATCCCCAAGAATCAAATGAAATGCAAATGCAAGCTAGATTAAGATGAATATGCAAGCTAAGCTAAATGATAACAATGCAATGCTTGAAAGGAAATCTAATCTATGAAAAGAAAGTGCAAACTAGACTACGAAAGTAAAGTACAAGTCTTACAATCCCTCCTAATTAAGCTATGTGAGACTAATCTATTGCATAAAGGAAATCTATACTAAGAATGTCATGATTATGCAACTATGAAAGCAAACTAAATGAAATGCAACAACAATGTTTTCAAAGAATGGAAGCAAGGATGTCTTCAAAGAGCTCCAAATAACCTAGAAAACCTCTAGCATAACATTAGCATTAAACATGAAATGGATATATCTCTCCAAATGAGGAAGAGAGTTTTTCTTTTTATAGGAAATGAAAAGGAATGGACCATGGAGATTAAGAGGAAAAAGACTTAATCAACTGTGGAGCATCAAAGAAGAGCAATCCATGTGCACAAACATCCTCCAATGGGAAAATAAGAGTTGACTTTTGTGTTCATATGAGACAAAAAGTATTTTTTCCCTTTTTATAAAATAAGAATAATGTTTTATTTGTGCAACTTAGGATAAGAGGAAAAAATGGGGGCTTTTTATTTTATAAAAGGGGAGGAAATATTCCTTTTAATTAAATAAAGACTTTAGGATAAAATGGTTAGCCCAAAGAAAATAATCAAAAATGATAAAATAGGACTTGATCAAGGAAATTGATATAATTGATAAAATGCTGATTTTTGAAAATCTTGATTCAAGGATTTGACAAATTGCTGAATGGGGGCCCAACGTCTAGGTGACCATTTTAGGGTGCATATATCTGGTACCTTCATTATTTATGTTCATCCACTTATGTATGTTTGCATTCATTCATATTCTTCTGAAAGTTGGCTATTAGCAACCATATTCTTGATGTTTTTGGGTCATTTGATGAAAAGATGTAAAAAAATTTTAAAAGTTTATATTTTTTTATTTCAATTGTTAAAATCATAAAATGAATAAAATTTAAAGATAACAAATTAAGATAATCTTTGTCTTCACTTAAAAAAAAAACATAAAACTCATAAAGCATGGTAAAAACATAAAGCTCATAAAGGATGGTAAAAGAGGGCCCTAACTGTTGTAAAATGGGAAAGTTGCCACCTTACACTGCTCTTCATATGGCAAATGCTAAGGAACTATGTTATAAAATTTGAAGGCATAAAATTTTATACTTTTTGACATCATATTTTTTTCTCCTTAGCATTGAGTTTACAATGTGGGGGAGTCAAAGAAAATATATTTACAGTTATAAAATTTAATGCCTAAAAATTTGGCATGAAATTTTATAGCATAATTCCTTAGCATTTGATCTTTATATGGTAGCCATGACTTGAGGTAGGCATTCGATCTTTGTCTTCTCATTAACTCAATTTCATTTTGATGGAATTTGTTGATTTAATGGAAAAATATGAATGTTAATAATAGCATTGTTTACATCTTTGCATTTGGAATGCTCGATAACCTGCAAGCTTTGAGAGCTAGGGCATCATTGCTATTACCTTCAAGGCATTGTGTGAAGTGTTTGATCTCTCCTTATTTGGTTTTTTGTTGATATTCACTATGTGGTACTCCCTGTTTAAGATCATTTCATGAGGAAATGTCTTGATGGCTCGTAGGCTACAAGCTAGGGCATCATGCATTGTTTATGAGCTCACTGTTTGAGCACCTCATGTCCCTATTTGATTAGTCGGTTCTTTGTTTGTTATATTGATCCTATTAGATCAAATAAAGACATCATTAATAAAATAATACACTTACTATTTTGAATTTGAGCTCTGACATCATGCAATGTTATTGTTGTCAAAATAGTAAGTGTATTAAGGTATGATCTAAGCAGCAACCTCATTGATCATTACCTTTGACTCCTCCATCATTATAGAAAAGATAACTACCTACAACTATATTTCATAGTTTTTGGACTTTGAAGTCATAGGTTAGTTTAAAATGGAGAGGGGTCTCGAAATATCATAAGTAAAACCATTACACAGTGGGATTCAGATTAAGTACAATATGAATTTACATGCCTTTAATTATGATACACTTTTGAAAATCTTGTCATAATATATATATATATATATATATATATATATAGTCAATTAATAAAATCTTATAAAATAGCATACATTGTGTGAAGTGTTTGATCTCTCTTTATTTTTTTTTATGTTGATATTCACTATGTGGTACTCCCGTTTATGATCATTTCATGAGGAAATGACTTGATGGCTCGCAGGCTGCAAGCTAGGGCATCATGCATTGTTTATGAGCTCACTGTTTGAGCACCTAATGTCCCTATTTCATTGGTCGGTGTTATGTTTGTTATATTGATGCTATTAGATCAAATAGGGACATCAGTAATAAAATAGGGACATTAGTAATAAAATAATACACTTACTATTTTGAATTTGAGCTCAGGCATCATGCAATATTATTGTTGTCATTGCATGCTTTTTGCTATTGTGCACCATAGCAGCAACAAAAATGTAATGTTATGAAATTTTTGGATTAAATTGGTGAGTTTGAATACTTTCTCCATTTTAAACTAACCTATGACTTCAAAGGAGGAATTATGAAATATAGTTGTAGGTGGTTATCTCTTCTATAATGATGAAGTCAAAGGTAATGATCAATGAGGTTGCTACTATTAGATCATACATATATTAATACACCTACTATTTTAAATTTGAGCTCAGGCATCATATATTGTTTTATACACTATTTATTTCATTGAGACCATACTAAGCTTGGCATTTGTAACGTATTTCCTGTTATTTGATTAATATTGCCATTTTGTTGAGGTTGTAGATGTGCTTTTACTGATCTTGTATAAACAACATATATACCATGTTGAGTCACAACCCATGAGGTGTTTCTTGATAACACATTTGACATCATACTTTTTTCTCCATTTTGGTCTTGATTTACTCACTGCATGCATATGTTTCTAGAGTGCACATGTTTTGTAGCATAGCTCATTTTAGAATTGTATGGCTTGACTATGCACATGCATAATTGTAAATGAGGATTAGTAGTAGGGTGTCAAGCATTGCTTAGATCCTTTGGATCTAACCCCATCTTTTCCTTCCTTGCAAGTTTTGGATCATACAAGAGCATACTAGATTGAACCATGAGTCAACACTTCATTACTTTAGGCAATGTTTGGTACCTTCATTATTTATGTTCATCCACTTATGTATGTTTGCATTCATTCATATTCTTCTAAAAGTTTTCTATTAGTGACCATATAGGACCATTCTTAATGTTTTTGGGTCATTTGATGAGAAGATGTAAATAGGGACATCAGTAATAAAATAGGGATATCTTAATCTTTATGAGCTCAAATTCAAAATAGTAAGTCCATTATTTTATTACTAATGTCCATATTTGATCTAATAGCATCAATACAACAAACAAATCACCAAACAATCAAATAGGGACATGAGGTGCTCAAACAATGAGCTCATAAAATAATATATTTAGTCTTAATAAAACCATATAAAACAACATATATTGTGTGAAGTGTTTGATCTCTCTTTATTTATTTTGGTGTTGATATTCACTATGTGGTACTCCCCGTTTATGATAATTTCAAGAGGAAATATCTTGATGGCTCATGGGCTGCAAGCTAGGGCATCATAAATTGTTCATGAGCTCACTATTTAATACTGGCATCATTTACATCTTTTCATTTGGAATGCTTGATGACCCATGAGCTTTGAGAGCTAGGGCATTGTTTCTAGTACCTTCAAGGCATTGTGTGAAGTGTTTGATCTCTCTTTATTTATTTTTTTGTTGATATTCACTATGTGGTACTCCCCATTTATGATCATTTCATGAGGAAATGTCTTGATGGCTTGCAGGCTACAAGATAGGGCATCATGCATTGTTTATGAGCTCACTGTTTGAGCACCTCATGTCCCTATTTGATTGGCTGGTAATCAAACAATGAAAGGAGTAATTATGAGATATAGTTGTAGGTAGTTATCTCTTCTATAATGATCGAGGAGTGAAAGGTAATGATCAATGAGGTTGTTGTTATTAGAGCATACATTAATACACTTACTATTTTGAATTTGAGCTCGGGCATCATGCAATTTTATTGTTGTCATTGCATGCTTGCTGCTATTGTGTACCATATATTATTTTATACATTATTTATTTAATTGAGACTGTGAGCTTGGCATTTGTAATGTATTTTCTATTATTGGATTGATGTTGCCATATTGTTGAGGCTGCAGATGCATTGAATCACCACTTCCATTCTATTTTGATAGTAGCAATACAACAAATAAAGCACCATCCAAATTCAAATATATTCCATGCCATAACATTAATGTATAGATTATGTAGATTTGTGTACCTCTTTGTTTTGATATAGCTTACTCACTGCATGCAATGGGGCCTCCTTGGGGCTGCCAATCATGTTGTGATGTTATGATCTTTACTTGAAATCCATGATGTACTCCTCCCTTAATATGTAGATTTGATACTTTTCTCCTCTAATTTGATGATGATGTATGCCCTTTCCATTTCTTAATCATGCTTGCTCATGACTTCCTTGTGCTGATGGGCATGGTGTGTGATTGTTGTTGGTGCATCATTTGGAAATGATGTCATAGAAACACTAGATGAAACAACAACATCTGGTGTTTCTATTGTACTGTTTGAATGATGTAGTCACAATAGTGACTCACGAAGTGTTCATACAGACATAAATGCAACAATTTACTCTCTGCAACATTCTTCTGAGTGCACATGTCCTGTAGCATGGTTTTTCTTTCAGAAGTGTATGGATTGACTATACACATGCATAATTGTAGATGAGGATCAGTAATAGGATGTCATTCATTTCTTAGATATTTTTTATCTAACCCCCATCTCTCTTTTCTTTTCAGGTTGTGGATCACACATCGGCACACTAGATTCATACCCGGGTCAAAAATTCATCACTTCAGGCAATGTTTAGCACCCTTATTATTTATGTTCATCCTCTTATGTATTCTTGTACTCTTGCATTTTCTTTTGAAAGTTATTTTCCTTGTATAGTATATACAAGTTATTTTTCATATATATACATTTAATCTTAGATGCAAAAATTTATTTTCCTTTACATGTATCTTTGCATGAAATGAACACAAATTAAACAAGATCATCTAATAATGCAAACTAGGGTACTGTAGTCACTCATCTAGTTATTAGTTCCCCAAACCATTATTAAGGATTGAACATAAGTCTAAGTCTCCAAACTTATTTTTACATGTGTCCTTATCGCCTTTGTAATTTTGGTTCAACCACTATAGGATGCCCAAATCTAGAGGCCAAGGAAAGTACCCAAGAGAACTTGAAAGAAAGATGAATGAAACCATTTTCCTTATGTGGGTAAACCCATATAAGTGTTCTTCCTTTGCATCACAACTCCTACTTGAGGATTCACAATCATGCATTTATGTTCAAGACTTATTATTACCTCGATCCTTTTGAATCTTAGGATGACATCTCAATTGGGAAATGCAAACCAAAACCTTTCATAGACCAATAAAAACCAAGGCATGTGGGTGTTTTTTTGTTGTACAGTTATACTCATAAAATATATGTACAGTTATAAAATTTCATGCCTTGAAATTTTATAACATAGTTCCTTTTCATCAAAATAGAATGGAAGTGGTGATTCAATGCATCTACCCACATTCTATGTGCTTTGATCCAATGAAATGTTTATCATCATGATGAAGTAATGATGCATTAAATGTCTTACTGATGTCCCTATTTGATTGGTTGATGCTCTTTTTGTTATATTGTTGCTATAAAAATAGAATGGCAGTGGTGATTCAATGCATCTATAGCCTCAACAACATGGTAGCATTGATCTAATAACAAAAAATACATTAAAAATGCCAAGCTCATGGTCTCAATGAAATAAACAGTGTATAAAACAATATATGGTGCACAACAGCAACAAGCATGCAATGACAACAATAACATTGCATGATGCCCAAGCTCAAATTCAAAACAGTAAGTGTATTAATGTATGATCTAATAACAGAAACCTCATTGATCATTACCTTTCACTCCTCCATCATTATAGAAGAGATAACTATCTACAACTATATTTCATAATTCCTCCTTTGAAGTCATAGGTTAGTTTAAAATGGAGAAAGTATACAAACTCACCAATTTAATCCCAAAACATCATAGACATAGAATTAATCACATATCACAAATGTATAGATTATACTACATACCATTGTATTATATATATCAAGTATAATTATGAGTTTACATCCTATATTTAATCTTAATAAAATTTTATAAAACAACATAAAACTAACCCAAAATACTTTATCTTAATAAAATCTTAGTAAAACAATATATTTAGTCTTAATAAAATCTTATAAAACAACATATATTGTGTGAAGTATTTTATCTCTCTTTATTTTATTTTCTATTGATATTCACTATGTGGTACTCCCCATTTATGATCATTTCATGAGGAAATTGTTAGGAATGGGAACACTAAGAGGGGGGGGTGAATCAGTGTTCACTGTATTTAATCTTTTTACTTTACTTCTTAAACATAACTTGAATGTTTAAGAACTTAAATGAACATCAACATAAATAGAAAACATGAACACAACACATAACACCAATGTGGTTATGGGGAAACCCAAATAGGTAAAAAACCCGGTGGGAATTGACACCCACTAATAATCTGTACTAGTGTTTTATGATCCTTGTTAGAAGATTCTTAACCCTATTAGGAGTTTCTTTACAATATATTTAGTATAGTGACCTGGTCAAGGGTTAGACCCTATTAGGATTCTTTTAAAATAACCTTGTTAGGGGTGTAGACACACTGTCCTAGAGCTCACTGCTCAAGTGGTGAAGGCTATAACCTTGTAATCTCAGATACACACTATATCTGTTGGATGAACTAGTACTGTGACAATGCTTTTCTGATCAGTTCCTTTGATGCACTGATGCTTTGACCTCTTGAAAATCTCTAATAAATCTTAACTAATATTTTCACACTTCTTCTCTTATATTGACTCTTTATCAACTCTCATACTTAGTTACAATAGCACATCTAATATTTATATCCACATACAAAACAATTAGCTAGGTTGGCCCTTTAACCAATTACATATAATGCTTCCAATTGAATTTTCTCAAGCATGTTTAAAAAAAAATTTAATTACATGTCTACAACCTAATAACAATAGGTGCATATCCTTTACAACATAATAATATAACCACTAACCAAAATACCAGCAGTCGGTTTCTTGCACTGTTCTTCTCTGGCATTCACTATCTGTGCAACTTGAACTCTCTTCCTCATACTGAATCTTCTGATCATGCACTCTTAGATGTAGCATTAATATGATCTTACCAAATTAACTTCTAAGGCACATACCATAATTATGTTGTATGCACATGCGTTGATGCTCTGACCTTCAAGTACTCTGTATACTGTCCAGTCTTCAACACTTAGCCAATTTTTTATCTTCTTATCATAAGCGCTGACTCCAAAACATCATATGACTTTGTTTCCATAATGAAAACACTATATTAAGTCATATACACCACTATATTCAACTTTCCAACAATCTCCCAATTTTTCATTGATGGCAACAAAGGAATATGGCAAAGTGACTAACTGTCCCTTAATACAAAAACACTTAATCATACTCTATCTTATATCTTCTAACTGTACATTTTCTTTACATAGTTATAGCTCCATATTATATACATACTCCCCCTTTGACATTAATGACATAGGTGTTACAAAACTAAATCTATGCAAGTACTTACACTAAGAGTACATCTAGGTATACAATTTGTAGATTTTGGATCTCTTGCTTCTGAAATGCATTCAATGCATTGATTGTTTGGAGATGGGTGCATAAAGCATATTTTAGTTTCTTCATCTTCTCCAAATATTAACTAGGACCTTGATAATATGTCACCATGGTGGCATCAATCTCCTTGATATTCTAATTCAGTACATCTAGGTAGGGTGCAAGAGCATTTCGAAGCTGAGTCTTCGTAGCCCTTATCTTTGACGTCTCCTTTTCTGCCTTCTCAATTTTGTAAATTTGTCCCTGATATACATTGTTACAAATGTTTATATTAGTAGAGGGATCTTCTACTAACTACCTCACCTTTTCAATCTTGGCCTTTGCTTCTTGAATTAAGTCTCCTGTTATCCTAACCGGCACTTTAACTATCCAAAATAGGAGTTCTATGAATCCTGCTTCTTGAATATTCTTGATCCATTTCGATTCATAGAACTCATATGTCATAGCATATTCCACTATAGGATGATTTTACAACTATACATACTCATCTATGTAGGTTTTATTAGGTTTCCTCATTGTTTCCATGTGTGCTCTTATTCTATCCAAACCTACTGGTTCCTTCTTGCAATATATATATGCCCTAATATCTTCCACATGCATAACACCCATGGGAGTGCAGAAGAATGAACCTTCTAGTTAATCTAGTGTGGACTTGAATGGATGCCTTTTAAATACATATCTCTTCTTCTCAACCACATCAAATACAATGGGAGTAGCCATTACTTACTTGTATATCACTTTCCAAATGATCTCAAAGACTTTTGAATCAGTGTAATGGATTAGGGCTTCTACAACTGATTAAATGCACTTGTTAAACACTTGTGAATCAATCTACAATCCTTTGCTATCAAATACTAGGGCTCTTCTTCTCTCTAATCACTCTAAATTCAAATGCAATGAGAGATCTAAAATCTTATGTGTACTTTAAATTTATAATTTCACCATTAATGCTTGTCACGTAAACCAGGCTGTCACTTGATAATTTCTAACTTTCATTCTGTAAATAATCAGCTAGTGCACTCTTGCACATAGGTTCTACTAGTCTCCAAAAGGTTAAGTCCAAAGGTGCATACTTTGATGGTGAGTATACTGGTCGCACAGGAGTCTAGAGCTAAATTAGCTCCCTTTATGACCCTGAGGGCCATTCATCTAGATGTAGAGGGTGCATCCACTATGGATGCATCCAATACATTCTCATCAACCTTATCCTTCTTTGCCTCTGACCAAATCAAGCTCACATCTTCTAAATCTTTCATAAACTTAACTTCACCTTCTGTATCCAGTATTGATTCTTCTAGCTTTTTAAAGCTTTCCTGACTTTGTGTCCTTGATCTAAAAAACTTTGACATGTGTACAGCCTTGTTACATGGGTGACAAATAACTAGAGGCCTTTTATTCCTCGGCGCATTGACATGGGTTACCATTTTACACTGTCTAGCTGAGTGACCATTATAGTTACATATATGAGATGTAACATTATGAGAACTTCTTACATTTGATTGATTTTGATTTCTCTGATGATGTTGAGTCTTGTTTTTCTTACTTGTCTAACTATTCATAGCTCTATGACCAAATTTATTGCATGAATAACAGTAACCATTGAAAGGTCTATATAGTTCCTTTCTATATGTCCATGCTTGTTACATGCATAACAAGTTCGATCTTCTAGCTTGCACTCATTCTTGGATGGTTCAACATGATCTTTATTCTAACTTCTAGTCTCCTTAGCATCTATGGTGTCTTATGGTGTTTTCATTCTTGCTCACATGTTGTCAATTTGATTTTGTGCTTCATTGAATTTGATGTCGCTGGTATCTCCTTTAAGCTTCCGAGAATACAGTTGAGATTCCATCAGATCCTTGCTTGTGTGTAGTTTATCAATGTGATTCTTAGCCTCTTTCAATTCAGATTCCAAGCTTTCTTTGTTGTTTCTTAGCTCCAATATTTCCATGTTTTCTTGACTTAATTCTTCATTCAATTGAAGATTCTCTTTGATCTATTCATCATAGACTTATTGATTATTGGTTAGCTTATCATCCAATTCTTCAATTTGTTCTTTCAAGGATGAATTTTCTTCATTCAACTTCTTGATCATTATCCCTAAATCACTAGTAGAGCATTCTTTCAAATCTTTTCTTAGCCTTTTTATGACTACTTGAGCATCACTGACTTTTTCTTCTAGTTCTTCAATTTCTTCTTCAGATCTATCCAAGTCTTCAATAGCAGCTTCAAGATTCCTTTTCAGATGTTTCATTTCTACTTTTTCCATGATCTCCTCAAGTGGTTAAACTTCTTTTCTAAGGACCAGAGCTCTAATACCAATTTTTAGGAATAGGAACACTGACAGGGGGGGTGAATCAGTGTTCATTGTATTTAATCTTTTTACTTTACTTCTTAAACTTAACTTGATTGCTTAAGAACTAAAATGAACATCAACATAAATAGAAACCATGATCACAACACATAACACCACTGTAGTTATGGGGAAACCCAAATAGGTAAAAACCCTGGTGGGAATTGACACCCACTAATAATCTATACTAGTGTTTTATGATCCTTGTTAGAAGATCATTAACCCTATTAGGAGTTACTTTACAATATATTTAGTATAGTGACCTGGTCAAGGGTTAGACCCTGTTAGGAGTCTTTTATAATAACCCTGTTAGGGGTGTGGACACACTATCCTAGAGCTCACTTCTCAAGTGGTGAAGGCTACAACCTTCTAATCTCAAATACACACTATATCTACTGGATGAATTAGCATTGTGACATTGCTTATCTGATCAGTTCCTTTGATGTGCTGATGCTTTGACCTCTTGCAAAGCTCTAATAAATCTTAACTACTCTTCACACACTTCTTCTCTACTTATCTTGACTCTTTATCAACTCTCATACTTAATTACAACCGTGCATCTAATATTTATATGCGCATACAAAACAATTTGCTAGGTTGGCCCTTTAACCAATTACTTACAATGCTTTCAATTGAATCAGCTCAAGTGTGTTTACAAAAAAATTTAATTACATGTCTACAACCTAATTACAATAGGCACATAGCCTTTACAACATAATAATATAACTGCTAACCAAAATACCAACAGTCGGTTGCTTGCATTGTTCTTCTCTTGCATTCACTATCTATGTAACTTGAACTCTCTTCCTCATACTGAATCTTCTGATCATGCACTCTTAGATGTAGCATGAATATGATCTTACCAACTTAACTTCTAGGGTGCATACCATAATTCTATCATATGCACGTGCGTTGATGTTCTAACCTTCAGGTACTCTATATATTGTCCAATCCTCAATACTTAGCCAATTTATGATCTTCTTATCATAAGCGCTGACTCCAAAACATCATATGACTTTGCTTCCATAATGACAACACTATATTAAGTCATATACACTAGTATAGTCAACTTTCCAACAAAAATGTCTTGATGGCTCATGAGCTGCAAGCTAGGGCATCATGCATTGTTTATGAGCTCACTGTTTGAGCACCTCATGTCCCTATTTGATTGGCAAGTGCTCAAATAGTGAGCTCATAAACAATGCATCATACCCTAGCTTGTAGTCCGCAAGCCATCAAGACATTTCCTCATGAAATGATCATAAACAGGGAGTACCACATAGTGAATATCAATAAAAAAACAAATAAAGAGAGATCAAACACTTCACACAATGCCTTGAAGGTAATAGAAATGATTCCCTAGCTCTCAAAGCTCACAGGTCATTGGGCATTCCAAATGAAAAGATGTAAACAATGCCAGTATTAAATAGTGAGTTTATGAACAATGTATGATGCGCTAGCTTGCAGCCCGCAAGCCATCAAGACATTTCCTCATGAAATGATCATAAACAGGGAGTACCACATAGCTAATGAATATCAAAAACAAAACAAATAAAGAGAGATCAAACACTTCACACAATATATGTTGTTTTATAAGATTTAATTAAGACTAAATATATTGTTTTATTAAGATTTTATTAATACAAAGTATTTTAGGTTAGTTTTATGTTGTTTTATAAGATATGTATAAAGACTAAATATATTGTTTTATTGAGATTTTATTAAGACAAAGTATTTTAGGTTAGTTTTATGTTGTTTTATAAGATATGTATTAAGACTAAATATATGATGTAAACTCAATATAACAAATAGATCACTGAAAAATCAAATAGGGACATGAGGTTCTCAAATAGTGATCTCATAAACAATGCATGATGCCCTAGCTTGCAACCCGCGAGCCATCAAGACATTTTCTCATGAAATGATCATAAATGGGGAGTACCACATAGTGAATATCAACAACAACAAAATTAAAGAGATATCAAAAACTTCACACAATGCCTTGAAGGTAATAGTAATGATGCCCTAGCTCTCAAAGCTCATGGGTCATCGAGCATTCCAAATGCTAAGATGTAAACAATGCCACTATTAACATTCATATTGTTCCATTAAATCAATAAATGCCATCAAAATGAAATTGAGTTAATGAGAAGATAAATCTTGAATGCCTACCTCAAGTGTTAGTTCCCTCTTCCCACATAGTGTTGGCCTCTTCGCACATGCCAAACTCGAATGCCCTCTTAGCACCATGAAAAAGTGTAGTATCATCTTCACGGCAGCTCTTCAAATTCACAAAAATTACAAATGACACTTTCTTTTTCTTTTTCGTTTTTGTTTATAACCAAGCAGGTGTCACAATTAAATCAACAAAAGCCATCAAAATTAAATTGAGTTAATGAGAATACAAAGCTCGAATTCCTACCTCAAGTCATGGCTGCAATATGAAGATCAAATGCTAAGGAACTATGTTATAAAATTTCAAGGCATGAAATTTTATAACTGTACAAATATAAAATTTCAAGGAATTAAATTTGACCTCTGATTTGACCTTGATAATGTCCCCTCCATTTCTTATGGTTGATTATGACTGCCTTTTGTTGATGGTCATGGTGGGTTACTGTTGTGGATGCATTATTTGGAAATGATGCCATAGCAACACCAGTTGGAACAACAACATCTAGTTTTGTTGTTGCACTATTTGGATGATGCAGTCACAATAGTGATTCACTAGGTGT
Organism: Chamaecyparis obtusa; assembly: GCA_027943335.1. NCBI lineage: Eukaryota > Viridiplantae > Streptophyta > Pinopsida > Cupressales > Cupressaceae > Chamaecyparis > Chamaecyparis obtusa. The sequence goes on along the minus strand of BSBK01008092.1, from coordinate 104,633 downwards.
TTATAGAGACATAGATGCAACCACAATAGTGATTCATGAGGTGTTCATAGAGACATAAATGTAGGGCTTCATTTGGATTCCATCACCTATACATTACACATGTTCCTGAGTGCATTTTTCTGAGTGCACATGTTCTGTAGCATAGTTCCTTTTAGAAGTGTATGGCTTAATTATGCACATGCATAATTGTATATGAGAATCAATAATAGGGTGTCAAGCATTGCTTAGATCCTTTGGATCTAACCCCATCCTTTCCTTCCTTACAGTTTCTAGTTCATACATGAGCATACTGGATCGAACCCTGAGTCAACACTTCATTACTTCAGGCAATATCTGGTACCTTCATTATTTATGTTCATCCACTTATGTATGTTTGCATTCATTCATATTCTTCTGAAAATTGGCTATACTCATATTCTTATTGTGTATGAGTCTTCTAACTATGATCAATTTAATGTTGTAAATCTTGACATAGAATTCGATATCAACGTATCATATATCCATTCCAAATGATATAACTCCATTTATATAAACATACATGCCAACCATTTGACAAAATGTCCATATGAAATCTAGAGAAAGACATTAATTTTATAGCGAATTCATGATTTATAATGCCCCTTGATTTATAGTGAATTAATTTTATAGTGAATTCATGATTTATAATTCAATTGTAGCAGCTCAATGTGTTTGAACTCAAGAATACCCCTTACTTGGTTTCTTACAAAGCCTTTGGTGAAATCTGTCATAAAATTAAAAGTTTGGTCAAATTAAGTGTATAAATGAAGGATGAAACACATAGGAAGCTATTAGAAGCTATGAGAAGGTGACATGAAGCTAATGAAAGGAGGCATCTCAATGATGTTAAATCACAGGGGATTCTCTTTGTTCCCTGCAATGGAGTGAGCTAATTCTAAAAGTATAAATAGATAATTTTAACAATGTATAAATTCCTTCACAAGATGTAATAAAAACATTGGTAAGGCACGAGAACTATTTGATGAAATGCCACAATACTGGTGTCTCATGAAATGCTGAGATGTTTAGTTATATGCAATGCTGAGATATTCAAAATATTGTTGGATAAATAGATAATTTTAACAATGTATAATATCCTTCATAAGATATAATGAAAACTATGGAGTGAACTATGTTTGTCTGATTATATAACTATTATCTTATGTCAGGTATCCCACACAGTCTCATGGATTGTTAGGTACAAGTCAATACACCCCATAGAGATTAATGTCTTTTAGCATTTGTAAAATATCTCTATCATTGCCACCTGTCTTCCTCATTACATGAAGTGCAGATACCGGTGAATAGGTATTTATCCAAATTGTCTTCCTTGAGCGAGGAAGATCTAGGAATGGAAGAAGAAAGTGAGACATTTAGTACATGTAATTCAATGAGATCGACTCGAGGTCAAAAGATTAGAAAGAAATTCAATAAATGCATAAAAATTTTCCTTTCTCAAGGGGGGTCATGTTCTTATGATGATGAGAGAAAAGGTGACTCCAAGGTGCCCTTTAGGTACAAACATCTACAAAAACAATGGGTCCCCGATGAACTTCCTTCAATAAACACTAATTTTTGTATTAAAGAGAGGATATACCGCATAGCACCATCTTCATTACATGGTTTGGGCCTATTTTCTACGAATGGCATAAAGGTGTCTTACAACAAATTTGTCAAATTGATGGAGTATGTTGGACCTTGTTATAATTACAATAGTTGGATGTAGATTGTTAAATATAAAAAAATTATGTGTAGGTATTCACTCACGGAAGATTATATACAAAAAAAAGTCAATGAACAAAGTAAAATAGTAGCTATATACATTGATGGAAGACCAAAAGCATCAGGGAATATTGCAAGTTTTATAAACAATACACAACCTGTGTCAACTAAGAAGCAACCCAATTTCATATTTGAGGCACGTGAGGGAAATTGTGTATTTGTATGTACGATCAAATCAATACGTGGAGGTGAGGAACTTCTTATCGATTACAATTTGAATCGCATAGATACAAAAAACCTCATTACTATCATGGACGAGGTGCTACATTTTGATAATTGTCTAGTATTCAACATAACTTAGAATAAGAACACATGTTTTAACATGTCTGAATGATTTTTTTTGAAATACAAAGCTATAGTATGGATCAAAAACCACACAATACACATGACAGTGATAGTTCTCATGGGACTTCTTCTTCCCGACAAGTAAAACTCATTGTTGTTGTACAAATGCACATACAAGAAAAATGTTAATGCATTTTTTTGTTATGTTAATACGTATTTTTTATTGTTCTACTATTTTGGATTGCTTTTAAATAAAGGGCTACTAATATTGCGCTCACAAATGAGTGCTGATCAGAAAAAGTGAAAGGAACAAGTAGTCCATGAGGAGCCATAGGATGAGCAAGATCCATTCGATGTTGATTTTTTATCAGAGGTTAATCCTGTGGTTACACTAGAAAGGGTCCTTTGTGCAATATCAAAAGAGTTAGCTCGAATGGTAGATATTCAACCTCACACTCCTGAAATACAGAGGATAGGGGATATGTTGATTGGTCATGTTTAGAATGATAGAGTAAGTATTAATGTAGTTTTTAATTATAACAAAAGTTCAATAATGATTTTTATAGTATACTATTTTTTTATGTCATTAACTAAAATATATATGTGTTCTCTTTACAGGGGATGCTAAATAGATTAAAGGTCAACACCTCAGATGCAAATACTTTAGGTGGTACATCGCATGTTTTATCCTCCATCTTATCCATGGTTATCCATATTTTTTTATGCTCTAACAATATTTTTGTTCAGCACCTACAATTGAACCTATGTTGAGTACGCCACCTAGTATGAGGATCATATCCACAGAGGTAGTTCCTCTTGCAATGTCGGCAACACATAGCATGACCATAGATGTGATGGAAACACCTACTATTGGTAAGTAGACTCCTCTTTTTCTCTCTTATTTATCATGTGTTTATTTCACTTGAACTATATATTCTTTCTTAGGGGGCATTTTGTAATATTGGATTCATTTTATGTAGGAGGTGATGATGCAATTCTTGGATGTACTCGTGTTAAATGTACGATAATAATACAGAATTGTGATCAATTTCTCATGAGCAATGAAGATGGAGTTCCCTTGGGAGTAGTCCAGCTTCCAAGTACTTTAAAGATTGCTCCTTTCTTTTGTACTATACAATATAATACTCATAATGTAATGCACTAAACCCATGTGTGGTCCCTTGCAATAACTAATTATAATAATCTCACAATTATCTTGCAGGGAATAATCTATTTTATGAAAAACTTAATGATGAATGTTTGCTTATTTCTGGGCCAACCATACGCACATGGTATCATATTTTGATTTCATTGCAAGATCAGATTTCATTTCATCCCTTTCTTCAAGTATATTAAAAGGTAGCTTCACTTCATTTTTAAATCTAAATTTATTTTTTCTTAAAAGGTAGTCATTATAAGATAAAGGGTTAAAGAATAAACTCATTAGCTCTATGACAACACTTTTTGGACCCGAAGTCTTTCATAGACTTAAACTCCTTGACAAAGAGGGCACTATTTTGAAGTATAATAGGGACAACTACAAGAGCCAAATGGAACACAACCCTTATTACGAGCAGCCTCCCTATATTCCTATTAATGAGTGGGAAGATCTTAAAAAGGATGCACTTGAGAGAAGTCCACGACATAGCGGATGAGTACTATCACCCAAGTAAATAAGGTATGTGATAATGTTAATAATGAAATTATGTACTATTTACTCTTTGTACTTATGTGATCTAACATATTTCAAACATCACATAGGTTGCCTGACACAACAAAGGCAACAGCAGCAAGAAAACAAAAGCACGGGCAACAGAAGCTTGGCTCAGGTGGATATTCAAAACTTGTTGCATGAGTTGTAAGTATTAGTAAATGAAAACTCATATGCAAATATTTATAATTAAATTGCAATCAATTTAGTTTTGATGAAATTCACTAAAATAAAAATTCATGATACCAATAAAAAATGTAGGCCTTGGAGTTCAAAAAATGATTACAGAAGAGGACAAGAAAATAGGCTAAAAACAAAGCTACAAACAAGGCTATAAAGTCATGGCTGAACGATACCAAGCAATGAGTGCACAAGGTTCTTCTGCTGGATCTGTTGATCAAATAAATAAGCCAATTTATTTTTATTTCAAGTTGAAAACTTTACCAATTATTGTATTTGATGTTAATTTTTAACATAAAGTGAATATATTTGTTTTAAGTAAGGAAACACTGATTATATATTTGTTTAAAACTTTAAAGTGAATATATTTATATGTATTAAACTGAATGATTAACATTTCTCAATATTTGTCTTGTATTTATATGTGTATATTGTCAATAAATGCACTAATTATTTACATTGGAATGCAGCCTGTCGATATTGATACTGCACTGGCCGAGCACGACGGAGGCATCGATTCGAATGTGAATTGTAGTACTCAAGGTATACATTTTCTATTTGAATTTTGATTAATGAATATTTAATACAAGTAAACATGTTAAATTGAATTTGGCGTAGTAATAAAAATTTAATTATAATGTGTTTGGATTAATAAAATATTTTGTATTGCAGTTCCAAGGGATGTAGAGGTTGTTCCCGATGAGTGTGTTGAGGTTCAAGCCGCCGGGAAAGATGATGTGGTTGGACAAGGTAAAGAGTGTCATGTTTATGTTGTTTAAATTATTGAAATGCTTGTAACAATAATGAATATGCTTTTAAATTAACCCCAATTATGATAATATGTTTGTAATTGAAGCCTTTTATTTGTTATTGCAAAGGACCCACCTTTGCAAAGGACAGTGAGATCACATGCACAACCGAGAAGAAATGATGATGTGGACATGGATACGCCTTTGCAACAATATAGGGAAGAAGAAAAAAAAGAAAAAGCCAAAAAAAAAATGATTCTCATTTATGCAACTTATTTGATAATGACTGATGTTTATTTCTTGAAGTTTATTTGATAATGACTGATGTTTATTTACACGTGTTTAAGCTTAGTTCCATTTTTTCTTTCATTCTTTCATTTGAAATGTTAATGGGCTGCATACAAAGGTATGTCGTAAGTATATAGGGTTTTCTCCATCCAAGTGTATTGTTTCTATTATTGTTTCTTTTACTCTTCTCAAATAATCTATTTATCGCTACTAGAAACATTGAGTTTCATTTTATACATTGTTGTAATGTTGGAGGGTTTTTCACTAAATTTTAGTGGATTTCATATTTTGGGAGAAATTAGTATTAGAATGTTCAATGGGTTCTTTTCTAAAACACACTACTTGAACAACAACAAAACTTATAATACAAATGCTAATTGCAACTACCAAGTTAGAAGCTTCACAAAAAACCTTAAATCATCATCTTGTCTAGAATGGTTAATAAATTGTTTAAGGTGGATTAGTTGTGATGATGAGATGTGCCATTTTGATTCTTGGAACTTGATTTGTAACCATAAGTGATAGAGTTGAGGGGAGATGAAGGAATACCAAATAGTGAATTTGGAAATTTTCATCAAATAAATTGCAGTGGAGGTCTAATCAATAGAGAAGATAGTAATGACCGTAGGAGAATGAATAGTAGTAACAGTTGTAGTGGGGAAGAAAGTGGATGCCATCCATGAAGAAACTTTCCAACAGAGATGGTATACAAGAAACAAAGGAGACTAGTGTACTTTTTAATAACAACAAAAGTTCAATAATGATTTTAGATGTTAAATGTGATAGTCTCAGCTTGGTTTTAGGCAATGCAGAAGGAGACGCCTAGTTCAATATGCAATCTTAATTCATATACATAGGATATCAGGTGGAGTTGAAAAACACAAGGTTGCATTTTTTATAGAGGTCTTTAATTGTGTATTTTAAGTTATAGACCATCACAAATATTATAATATTGACATATTAAAAAAATGTAAATGTGTTGTGTTTTATTAGCTCCGTCTGCTATCCTTGTATATTCTACTTGTGTTGCACGCACATTCTCAACTCAGATTGGGAAAATCTTATTTTTGATGCAAGGGAGAGAAGACAAACACATAAAGAACATGCAAATAAACATGATAGCTACAAAACATAAATGTAGGTATCACAACAGCTAAGAAACATAAATGTAGGAATCATGGTCACAATTTTTTGGAGACACAACATAATTGAATGCTATACCCAGACGATGCAATAGAACCACTACTCCTCTAGTTCTAAGATCTCGCAGTGTCCACTTAGAACTGGAGGAGTAGTGGTTGTGTTGCATCGTCTGGGTATAGCATTCAATTATGTTGTGTCTCCAAACAATTGTGACCATGATGCCTACATTTATGTTTATCATTTGTTGTGTCCCAAGACCCCTTATGACCCTTTATGACCCTTTACGATCCCTAAGAATACATCTTAGAGGTCTTAAAGTGTCATAAAGGGTCATAAGAGGATCCTAGGAGGGGCCAGATGAGCTTCCACCTTCATGTGGTTGGCCTTGTTAAGTAGAGAATGTTAAACTATTATCGAAACAAAGAGAAGCTCAATAATTTAAGATCTTAATCAACGTACGAAAAAATATATATTTCCTTTTAAAAAATAGTGTGAGCCATCGTAATTAAGATGGAAACCAAAGAATAACCAATGACAAAACTACAAGTGATAGCTATCTATTGAAAACATCAATCACTTCATGGAGAAATGATTACTTCAGCTTGCCTCAAGAATTCTTGACCCAAGATCAAGTCATATTGATCCATCTCAATGGCTACCAAATTAATAGATCTCTACCAAGAACCCAGTCACAAAGAAATACCATAGACCACACCATGAACCCACTATGAAGAGCCATCTAATGTCTCATAAGTCGCATCAAACAACCCACTTTCTATAATCTAAGTCTCTCAGGTCAGTTCACCAAGAAGAAGACTTTTCCCAAGTCATCAGGGACACCATAGTGATCTACAAATCTCCATTGTGCAAGTTCTGTAAGTCAAGTCACTGCTACACTCCATAGGAACAAAGCACATCCAATTTAGACAAAATAAGTCAAGAAGTCACTTGAATCAAATTTTCATGCAATTAGGTCCGCATATATCCCACAAACACATCAGGAAGAATGCATCTCTAATCATTGCACTAGCTTCTTATGTTCGAGCAGTCACTATCACAAATCTTAATTCAGCTAGATCCATTCCAAATCCAAGTCTCTAGACTCGACTCAATAATCCATGAGCCACTACCAAATCTACTACAAAGTCATCTTCGAATGACATAACCAAATCACGAGCAAGAATAAAAGACCTCGACTCACCAAACAACCTTGCAAGTTGATCAAGATCTGAAAGTAATGCAACAAACTAGAACCAGATCTGCAAGAACACCATTCTGAATCGATACAAACTTGATCGAAAAATATTTTATTTTTTTTAAAAAAAATTATGATGGTCGTCGCAATTATGACGTCACTAGAAAAGTGACAACTATCTGTAGAAACATCTGATGGATACCCATTTCATGCACAACATTTTCATTGGTAAACAATCTACCAATGGCATTTATCCATTGGCACATTATGACGGTTAACCATTGCATGTAATGTATTTCCGTCGATAAACTAACTACTTCTGATGGCTACCCATTGAAATTGAAACATCTACAAATAGACCCAATGGTATGTTCATTGTGTTGAAACCCCATTTTTGTGATCGCTATAGTTGTCTTAATTATGACAGCAATTGTAGCTATCATTTTTTTGATTGCAAAACTATGATGATAGGTTGTGTCATTTGATTGATAGTAAACTGTCATAATTCTGACAAACTTCTATTGGAAAAAGGTCTCAAATGTACTAGTGAAACTTTCTAAACCATGGAATGATCTTACCTCACTAGAATTCTCAGGTGTAGGCCAATTCAAAATAGCTTCAACATTTTCAAGATCCATCTTTAAATCATCAATTGAAATCAAAAATCCCAAATACACAATCTCCTCTTTCATGAAGGAACATTTTTTCATATTAATCAGCAACTTTTCTTCTTTCAACCTTTGCAATACTTTACTAACATGTTGTAATATAATGAAATGTATGTTCACCAAAATGTAAGCTAATAAAATGGAATGATATGGTGGAGGTGGAAATGGATGCAAAGTGTGTGGAAAATATTGTGGACATGCAAAATAATAAAAAATAAATACTTATCTTGAAAAAGGAGCAGATTTGGAAATCACTATTTTCTGGTGTCTGTGTATAGTTTCAGGAAATTCTACAAGCAGATCTGGCCTAGAAATGTAGAAACAGAGAAAACCCAGAGACCTTTTGTCTTTCTAAGAAAGGTCGACCTTGACCCAAGATAGGGGTAAGATCTTACCCTGGGGCACAATCTTACCCCAAAAATTTGACCTTAAACTGCACTATTACGATGGAGATTCTGTTTGCAGATCCCAAAAGTTCACTAAAAAGGGTACTCAGATCTGCACTGATATTCATTGTCTCACACTTGGATCTGCAAGAGAAAGGGTTTTTGTTGATTGGATGAGGGGTTTTTGCCTTGGTCAAACCCCAGTTTGGAATCAACCTTTAAAATAGAATTAAAATAGAGAATGCTAGCAAGTAAAAGTAGATCTAACAATGAAGCTATGATATTCAATAGATATGCAATTGTATTTGAAATGTAAACAAGTATATTGATATAAAATCTTGGACTCAACACTAACAAATGTAATCAAAACCTCCATGATTGTATGCTTAGAATCCACCTTGAAAGGAGAATGAATAGATCTTGAAGATGAAAAAAGGATCTTGAAGGAAGATCACACCACCATGATGGATAGATCTAGGGTTTTAATGATGAATCTTGAATGCTTGAACCAAATCCCTCCAAAAGACTTGAAAGATTGAATCCTTGATCTTCAATGGAGAACTTGAATGCTTGAATTTTCTTGAGAGTTCTTGATAATAGATGGATCATGGATGATTGATCTAAAAACTTGATTACTTGATTACTTGATTGCACTTATGCTTCAATTCAAATGGAAGGTGGTTGTGAAAATGAAAGAGGAAGGCTTCCTTTTATACTAGTCTAGGGAAAGAACTTCTAGAGAGGCTAACATAGGAGAATTAAATGCCCATTTAAACCTTAACCCCTAGAAATGGACCTAGATTAAATATAATTTAAGATTTTACGATCCCAACATCTGAAACAACTGACCGAGAAGTAGGAAATAAAACTTTCTGAAGCCCAACATCCTTAAACCTCTGAAACTTGAAATATGGACCCAAGGTTAGGGTTGAGGTTGACCTTGACCCAGAAGGTCTACCTTGACCCAAAATGTCAACCTTGACCCTAAGGTCAAAGATATCAGATCCTTAGGATAAGGTTCCAGAAAAAGGTTGGAAAAAGGTGAGGAGAGAAGCATAATAAGGGGGAAAAAGCCAGATCCAGTCAAAGACCCACTCAAGGCACTTGACATGACCCTAGACCACTTACTCATAGGGCTAAACTAGTCCTAACTAAAAGTGTTTCCATTTTTTGACGATATATTTAGCCCCCACTTTAGCAAGAGTATGGACTCAATGCAAATTCTTGGTAAAGGAGATCATAATGAAAAGATGATCTTATTGAAATAAAAGGGGACAAAGAAATCCTTAAGCCCCCAAGGACTCAAGTCTTCATCAACTCCAAGATTACAATAAGAGAGACATCTCTAGAAAAGAGAGAGAAGATGGTGTGATTATCTTGCCCAATAAGGACTTATGTCCCATTATGAATCACACAAGGAAATAGCGCAAGTGGAAAGATGGAATTGAATCACCTAGTGAATGTGGCTACTCACTAGTCAACCCATCAAAGATTCACCCTTAGGAATATTATATTCTACAAGAGTAAAGCCGGTAGCAAAAGAGATCTAGTCTTAAGGACACCTCCGACCTTAAGGGATCAAAATTTTGAAACTGGAGGGATCAAGAGATCCTATAAGATAAAAATCCATGCTTTAAGTATTAGTCACTAATCCATAAAGGGAGAGAAGTACCATAAAAAAAATTATATATTGAAAGTGTGTGTTGCAATAGGTGAGAAAAGTGTATGCCCCCACATTAAAGTCATTGCTAACACTTTAATAGGAGAAATGGCTTGAACAGAAACATAAAAAACTCCACTGATTATGTTTCCACTACAAGATGCCCCAAATGAAGACAAATCAAGGGAAATACCACATAAACATATAGAGAACACATAAGGGATCTACCTGTCGTGGGGTCAGTATGATCATAAGATCATATATATGATATTATTACAAATGAATTTACTTCATTCCCCAAAGAAAGTAGAACTACAATCATAATGGAGGAAAGAACATATAAGAGTTACGAAGCATATTCTTTTCAGACCATGACATGGAGACCAAAAAGAATCAGTGCTACCAAGTCACAAATCCAAGCAGACTTACACAAGGAAATATTTACAAACAATAGCACAAGTACAACATAACATGAAACAACATATAGTAGAGTAAAGATACATATAGAGGAGATATACAATAGATTCAATTCTTTTATCACCTTGCACCAATAGAGTAACAAGGGTCATTTAAAAGAATCTAACAAACATTTAGCAAACACATTACGGGAGAAGCACAGTACAACAGACAAACACACAAAAAGATACCATGAATGACCATCCAATCAAGTGCACAACCTACTCTCCCCATCTCATTCTATATCATTTTAAGAAGGTGGGAAACTCGAAAGAGGGACTATATCCAACACTGTAGGAATGATAGCTAGTTCCAAACAAGGATCCTCTTAAGAATCATAATGTTTGATAGTAGATGTAATTGTCAATTAAGATGAAAGAATATTTGGTAAATCAATGTCAATGTCAATAGTTTCATATTCATCATTAACATCATTAGCATCACTAAGAGTATCTTCTTCATCTAGATTAATCAAAATAGGATCTAAGACATGAATAGAATCATCATAATCTTGCATCTTAACATCATTATTAGTATTAACTTCTTCTAACACATCATGCATAGGATAGTCAAAAGAAGGTAAAGAACTTTGAATAACAAAAGTATGGGCCTTAGCTTGAGCTTGATGCTTCTTACGACATTCATTAGCAGATTGATTACATTTTTTATTGTTTGAAATATGTTGAGAACTAGTAGGAACAACCATGGGATCCTTCATAGGTTCTATAGGAGGATTATTAGGATTCTCAATAGACTGACAAGCAACACTAGGACCTTGATTAATAGAACTAGAAGCCATAGATAAAGGAGGTGTGTAAGGAGTAGGAAAAATACTATAGTTAAGATCCATCAGAGGCATGCTTAATTCTAGAAGCTTATGATTCTTATAGGCTTGATATGAGTGAAAGAGGTTATCAGGTCGAGGACATGAATTAGGTAATGAAGGCCAAAAGAAGTCATGTGTAGAAACATCCCTGGGCCTAGAAGGTTGATATAAATTATGGTTAATCATCTTCACTTCTTCATCATGACTGAATTTAAGACACTTATGGATAGGAGAAGCAATAGCATGCATGGCATTCAACCAAGGCAAACCAAGCTTAACTTGAAATTGATCAAAAGTAGGAACAAAAACAAAGGTAGTGTCCACAATTTTACCACCAAGTTAAACCAGTAAGTTAATAGAACCAAATGATGGATAAAGAAAACCATTACAAGTTTGAATCCACACATCCGATGTATTATAAGAATCACATTGCAAGTTCTTCATAAAAATATTTTCTTCAGTAATAACATTGACTAGATATGTAGGATCAACTAGACAACCACGTGTAGGTATCTTAGAAATCCTAGCATAAATGTAAAGGGGACCATCAAGAGCTTTAATAGTCTCAGAATCATCAAAGCTAATCAAGAGTTCCCTATATTTTTTATGAGGTTTTGGTTGAGGTTTCAATTTAGGTTGATGTTTTGGTTTAGGCTGAGGTGGAACTTGAGGTTGGGTTTGAGGTTGAGGCTAGGTGGAGACATATATTTAGACAACACAACATGCTCCACATGGTTAATAATGTGATTAAGGTCATCCATCTTTGAATCATAAATAATATCCACAGAAGATGGCTGAGAAATGGTATTAGTATCATGTGTCGGTAAAGGATTCATATAGATTTGAATATTTTGATTAGGAGGAGTGATAGATTTGTTACCACTACCATCAAAATTATCAATAGATAAGGCATTAGAATCTATTAAGTCTTGAACCTTATGCTTTAAAGAATAAAACTTCTCAGTATCATGACCATTTTGATGATGGTATTGACAAAAATCTTTAGGATCAAAGGATTTAGATGCCATTGTAGCAAGTAAAAGAGGTTGAATAGGAGGTAAAGTAATCATATTAGTAGTTAACAACCTATTCATGATATAATGTAAAGATTCAGAGAGGGGAGTAAGCGTATGATTCAAATGAAAAGTAGTAGATGCAAAATTAGCATTGTGGGATGCAACAACAACTTGATCAGCAACTCAATTTTCTTGTTTATTTATCTTGACATAGTTGTTAAGTTTTTTAAATTTGTTTGGATTAGGAGCAGCATCACTCTTATCAATTGGAACAAGATCCATTGGAGTGTTTCTCTCAAATTGACTCACTTGTAATTGGTAATGATGAATCACTGCATAAAGTTGTTGAAAAGAGGTAAATTTAGTAAGCAGAATCTTATCTCTAATATCCTTTTGTAAATTTAAAAATAAACATACCTTGAATGTCAATATCAGGAACATGATAGGAAATTTGAGCATACAAATGCTTAAATCTACCAATGAATTCAGTCAATTTTTCCTTAGTTTTTTTTTACAATGTATTAAATCAGTTAAGGACACTTATAGACCAATTTTATTTTGAAATTGTTGAATAAAAGCATTGGCAAGTTTTGGAAAACAATCAATACAATAAGGAAGAAAGGAACAATACCATTGTAAGGCCTTCTCATGAAAAGTTCTAGCAAACAACTTGGCTAAAATCCTATGGTCATGAGCGTAGTCACTACAAAGGATTTGAAATGTTTTAGCATGAGTAACAAGGTCTCCCTTACCATTATAATTCTCAAGATGAGGCATATCGGCTTGCTAAGGAATAGGAGTGCAAATGATTTCTAGGGATAAAGGACTTCCCATGTCACTTGTAGGAATGCTAAACTTGGATTGAGTCAAGGATGCAAGTTGTTGTTATAAAGAGCACATAGTTTGAGCTAAACTAATAATTGTGGAATCATTAGAGGAAATAGGAGGCATATAAATATTAGAAACACTAGGTAAACTATGTGAAGAGGCAGGAATGGAAGACACAATTAGAGGAACATTCTGAACTATACTTGGAAGAGAATTGGAATAAGTAAGAGGAACATTATGGTAAGAAGGTTGTGATGTAGGAAGAGACACAAGAGGAACACTCATAGAAAGAGAGGGAGTTGTCATAGTCACCAAAGGAGGAGTATAAGTAGGAATACTAGGTAAGGGAATAGTAGAAGGTTCCACACTAGTGACCAGAGGAGTGAATCCTAAATCTTGCACTTCTTGAGCTAAAGGTTTAAAATTTGAATGCACGAGGTGAGTGATACCATGTAGGAGACTAACACCTTGATCATTATCACAGAGGACTTTCTTAAGATCCTCTATAGCTTGAATAAAACATTGATTATGGTTTTCTTGAATAAGCCAATTACCCATTTTATCAAGTTTAGTTGAAATTTTTTGGACTTGTTTAGGAGGAACTCTTAAAGCATCATCCTCAGTGAGAAGAGTTTTTCTCCATAGTAGGATTGGAATCATGAATAATCAAATTTTCATCTGGGCTCCTAAGGAAAGGAGAGGGAGACTCAGGATCAAAGGCACCCATAAGTCTATGACTTCTTCTAACCAGAATATTATAAGTAGGACTAGAGGTAGTAAATCTCATATACCAATGAAATGCAAATGAACTAAACTAGGAAAACACAAAGCATTAATAAATGAATTTTTTTGTATTTTTATTTTATATGAGATGGACACACATAAAATAAATCTAATACATGCAAGATCTAACACCATAAAAGAAAGAGTTGTCTATTGTGGGTTCACCAAAATGAAGGAGAACAAAATGTATGTTCACCAAAATGTAAGATAAGAAAATGGAATGATATGGTGGAAGTGGAAATGGATGCAAAGTGTGTGGAAAATATTATGGACATAAAAAACTTAATAAAACATAAATACTTATGTTGAAAAAGGCACAGATTCAGCAATCTGGCCTGGAAATGGAGAAATAGAGAAAACCCAAAGACCTTTTGTCTTTCTGAGAAAGGTTGACCTTGACCCAAGCCAGGGGTAAGATCTTACTGTTAGAAAGTAAAGATCCCCACGATAACTGAGAGGGGGGGGGGTGAATTAGTTATCTAATAATTTATCCATTCAACTACTTTAAACAATATAATCAATGTACTGATCACCCATAGAAAGATAATCATACACAATTGCAAAATAACACAAGATATGTTGACTAGGGAACCTCTTGAAAAGAGTAAACCCCGGTGGGAATGATGCCCACAAAATGATGCACTAATATGAAAGTTCCTTGTTAGAGGATGGACCTTGTTAGGAGTCTTATGAAATACATTTAGTACATATAAATCCCTATTAGGAGATTTTGAATCCCTGTTAAAAGATTCTAACCCAGTTAAGAGTTTATGGAAGACAGAAGGACCCACTACCCAAACAGCTTCAAGGCAAGATCTCTGAACCCATTGTCCAAAAGATCTTAGAATTATTCAATAGAATAATATGAAATATATTACCTCATTCACACTATGCCAAAACCACACTCTCTGCTACACAAGATCACAATTCCAGATCTTTGTACTCACAAGTCTTCCTTCATCACTGAATTAGCTCTTTTCTTTACTTCATCCATATATTCACATCTCAATCTTCATAGTACACATTACAACAAGGAAAAAATTCCTTCTTATATACCAAACTCAAATAATTACAAATGAGTTGGTCCTCAATTACAAAATAATAAATTCTACACGCTACACACAGAATTCACATAAAACTGTCAGCTTCAGGATACTGTAACTTTCTCCAAACATATCCTCAAAGTTTGCATTGTGAAACACATCATCATTAGTGAGTCTCCAACATCCCTTTAACTATGCAAAATCAGATTCCATCCCAGCTAAGAGATATCCTCTGATTTCTGAACATCACTACACAGAAACATTGTCTAAACACTGCTTTCACCAAAATGCTCATAACTCTCACAAATGAATGAATTTATTTTTGCACTATTAACCATAGGTTAATAACACACCAAAGAAAACACCATCAACTATGCAAAAGCCAATCTGCAATACAACATGTGTGCAAAACAAAACTGTACCTTCTTTCCTGCTAATATCTAGAATATCACTATGTTGACATCAATGACAATCCAAGTCATGAATGCAACAATAACTGCTACAGAATGACTGCCAAAATACTTTTCATTCATTCCTAACAATCTCCCCCATTGGAATTGATGGCAACATAGATGAAAAACATCCAATGTTCCAAAACTCCAATACTGCAACATCACTGCAAAATATCAAATTAAATCTTGCTTCATTTTCCTATTCAGCTCTCTCATACAATCCACAATGCTTTTCATGTATATCTCTCCCCCATTGACATCAATGATAGAAATTCCATCACTAAGTCAACAACAACTTAATGTCAAAAGACACTTTTCAGAAAAATACAATAACAAGAGTCCTCATGACTCAGCTCATAAACTCCCCCATAGAGGAAGTTCCAACATCCAATCCAAAAGAAAGATAGGGCTCATATACCACTGGACGAATGCACTCATCTACATCAATTCTCAAAAATAGGTTGGGGCATAACCCCAAGCATACCTCTTAGATACACAAATGTATCCTTAGGTAAAGGCTTTGTAAATATATCTGCTATCTACTCCTTTGTACTTATGTACTCCAATCTTACTTCTTTTTCTGCAACTTTCTCTCTTACAACATGATACTTGATCTCAATATGTTTAGTCTTAGAATGTAAAATAGGATTTTTTGACATACTCACTGTACTAGTGTTATCACAATGTATAACAATAGGCTCATCAAACTTTATTCCAATATCTTTCAACATTTGCTTCATCCAAATAATCTAATTACAATTATTTGCTGCTGCAACATATTCTACTTCTGTTGTGCTTTGTGAAGTACAATTCTACTTCTTACTTAGCCAAGAGACCAATTTACCTCCAAGAAAAAAGGCTCCACCACTGGTGCTTTTCTTGTCATCAATGTTGCCTCCCCATTCTACATCAGTATAGGCACATAAAGTAAAATCATCAGAATTCTCATACCATAATCCATAATCCATTGTTCCTTTCAGATATCTCAGTATCCTCTTTACTGCTGCATAATGTGATTCTCTAGGTTCTACTTGAAATCTTGCTACAATTCCCACTAAATGTGCTATATCAGGTCTTGTATGTGTCAAGTACTGCAATCCTCCAATCATAGATCTGTACTTTTTCTACTCCACTGCTGGTGTCTCATCTTTGCTAGATAACTTATGTCTGATTACCATAGGTGTTCCAATAGGTTTAGAATCTTCCATTCCAAATCTTTTCAATAAGTCATTTAAATACTTATTCTAACTTACAAATATACCTTCCTTGCTTTGTGTTATTTGTAATCCCAAAAAATATTTCATTTCTCCAATCATGCTCATCTCAAATTCAGTCTTCATTTCATCTAGAAATTTGTCACTAGCTTCATCTTCTCCTCCAAAGATAATATCATCAACAAATATAACTATAACCAACAAACCATTCTCAATTTCTTTTGTGTATAAGTTACTATCTGTTGTTCCTTTTATAAATCCCAATTTCAATAAATACTTATCCAATCTTGCATACCAGGTTCTAGGTGCTTGTTTTAATCCATATAAAGCTTTCTTTAACTTACATACCATATCTCCTTCTTGTGTCAAAGGAAAACCTTCAGGCTGCTCAATGTAGACTTCTTCTTCTAATTCACCATTCAAAAATGCTGACTTCACATCCATCTAATACACTTTGAATTTCTTGTAAGTTGCATATGCTAGAAACATTCTCATTGCTTCAAGTCTGGCCATAGGTGCAAAAGTTTCTTCATAGTCAATTCCTTCTTGTTGTGAATATCCTTTACATACTGATCTTGCTTTTTTTCTTATCACTTCTCCTTGTTCATTCATTTTTTTTCTGAATACCCACTTTGTTCCAATCACATTCTTGTCTTCAGGTCTAGGGACCAATTCCCATGTCTTGTTTTTTTCAATCTTCTCTAGTTCTTCTTTCATAGCATTAATCCAATGTTCATCTTCACAAGCTTCATTAGTAGTCTTAGGTTCAATTTGAGAAATCAAACATAAATGTACCTTATTTCGAGTCAAAACTCCTCTATCTAAACTTCCAATAACTTTCTCAACAGGGTGATGTCTTGAAGTATACATGTTAGGTGTCATAGTTACTGATCTTGTTCCGACTGTAGATTCTTCTCTGCTTTCTTCTCTATTTTCTTTAGTATGACTTTCATTCAGCAAATCACTGTTAGTTTCAAAAAATCATTCTTCATTTTCAATGTTAGGCTGAGGTTGTGCTTCTCCATCAGATTCATAATCAAGCATTCTTTCCTAAATTTTAAACTTCTCATCAACTTTTACATTTGCACTTTCAACAATAGTCTTAGTTCTTTTGTTATAACATCTATATGCTTTGCTTTTTAAAGAATATCCAAGAAATATTCTTTCATCACTTCTAGGATCAAACTTTCCTATATCATCATCTCTCTTTATATAACATTTACTTCCAAAAATTCTAAAATACTTAACTGAGGGTGTATGTCCAAACCATAATTCATAAGGTGTCTTGTTTGTATCTGCTCTGGTTTGTACTCTGTTCATAGTGTATACTATTGTGTTCACTGCTTCTCTCCAAAAATTCTTAGTCAAATCATTTTCAAACAACATAGCTCTTGCTGCTTCAGTTATTGACCTGTTCCTTCTTTCTGCAATACCATTTTGTTCTGGTGTTCTAGGGGCTGAAAGTTGTCTCTTAATACCATTCATTTCACAAAAGGTGTTAAACTCTCTAGATGTAAATTCACCACCTCTATCAGATCTTAGACACTTAATCTTCATTCCAGATTCATTCTCAATTTTGCTTTTCATGATCTTAAATTTATCAAATGCTTCATATTTTTCTTTCAAAAATGCAATCCACATCATTCTTGTAAAATCATCAACAAGAATCATAAAATACCTTTCTCCATAGAATGCTCTAGTCCTAGTAGGACCACTCAAGTTTGTATGAACAATCTCCAACTTCTCTGTCGATGTGAACTTCTTGTTGGGAAATGAACTCCTTTTCTGCTTTGCCATCATAAATTCTTTGCAAATCATGTTAGTAGGTTTCATAATTCTAGGTAAATCTCTTACCACAAGTGTAGTGCTCACCTTGACAATATTATCAAAGTTTATATGACAAAACCTTTTATGCCATAACCAACTATCATCAATCCTAGTTATCAAACATGTCATCTTAGTAGGGTTCAACTGAAATACATTACCTCCGGTTCTGGATCCTTTTCCAATCAGATTTCCATCTTTATCTTTTATCACACAAGTTTTCTCAGAAAACCAAACTTGATAACCCTTATCAGCCAATTGTCCAATGCTTAGTAGATTATGTCTCAATCCATCAACAAAGTAAACATCATCAATGTTAGTCTTTCCATCGAGAGTAATAGATCCTATACCCTTAATCAAACAAGGTGCATTGTTACCAACCCTAACAATTCCTCCATCATAATTATCTAACTTAACAAACTTTATTTTATCTCTAGTCATATGATGTGAACAACCACTGTCTATAATCCAATCAGATTTCTTTTCAACTTGTGAAACTAATGCTTTTTCTTCCCTTTTATCAAATTCAGAACTTTCTTCTTTAATTGATACAAATCCTATTTCCTCAAAGTTATCATTATCACTATCACTTAAATGTTTTTCAATTCCTACTTCAAGATCTTCATCATTTGCATAATAACATTCTTTAGATCTCCTAGGTTTAAAGTTGCTCCTATACTTCTTAACTCTTTTAGGACATTTAGATGCAAAATGACCATATTCTTGACAAGTCCAACATTTAAATATTTTCTTACCATCTAGTTCTCTTTTTACAAGTAATGCAATACCTTCTTCAATCATCTTATCTTCCTCAGATCTTCTACTGCTGGCATAATCTCCATTCACACTAGTACTTCTTGTAGGTCTAATGTTAAGAGCACTGAATGCTATTTCCATTCTAGGTAGCTCTCCTGATAATCTCAAGTTCATCTCTGATGTTTCTAATCTTCCAAGAAGAGTCTCTCTTGAAAATTTCAATGTACAAGGTATCACTTGTTCAATCATCTGCATTGTCTTCTTGAATACTAGTGTCAAAGTTCTCAGAATTTTCCATATTAATTCATTCTCTATCTTATCACCTCCACAAGAATTTATTCTTCTTACAATCTCAAACATCATACCAATATAACTTCTAATAGATTCATCTTCCATCATTCTAATATCTTTAAATGCACAAATCCAATTATGTAATCTAGCCTTCTTTGCATGTTCATCACCTTCAAAAGTAGAATGTAAAGCTTTCCAAATTGCATGAGATGTTTTCAAACATCTTACTTGACTATATTCATTCTCCGGTAGTGCTGACAAAAGTGCTTCTCTTGAAAGTATGTTACACATGAATAGATCTAGTTCATCTTTAGTTCCTGCCTCTAGATTGTCTTCCTCAATGATAGTCTTCTCATTCTTTGTAATCAACCAATAACTTGGTCCTAAACACAATAGATGTGTCTTCATCTTTTCTTTCTAGCTATCAAAATTTACTCCATCAAACTTAGGGCTTTCTTTTCCGAAATTCACCATGGATCTCCTTAAGTTGTTAAACTTTTCTTTCAAGGACCTGCCGCTCTAATACCAATTGTTAGAAAGTAAAGATCCCCAAGATAACTAAGAGGGGGGGGTGAATCAGTTACCTAATAATTTATCCATTCAAATTATTTAAACAATATAATCAATGTACTGATCAACCATAGAAAGATAATCATACACAATTACACAATAACACAAGATATGTTGACTAGGGAACCTCTTGAAAAGAGTAAACCCTAGTGGGAATGATGCACTAATATGAAAGTTCCTTGTTAGAGGATGGACCTTGTTAGGAGTCTTATGAAATACATTCAGTACATATAAATCCCTGTTAGGAGATTTTGAATCCCTGTTAAAAGATTCTAACCTAGTTAAGAGTTTATGGAAGACAGAAGGGTCCACTACCCAAACAGCTTCAAGGCAAGATCTTTGAACCCACTGTCCAAAAGATCTTAGAATTATTCAATAGAATAATATGAAATATATTATCTCCTTCACACTTCTCCAAAACTGCACTCTCTGCTACACAAGATCACAATTCTAGATCTTTGTACTCACAAGTCTTCCTTCATCACTGAATTAGCTCTTTTCTTTACTTCATGCATATATTCACATCTCAATATTCATAGTAAACATTACAACAAGGAAAAAAAAATTTCTTATATACCAAACTCAAATAATTACAAATGAGTCGGTCCTCAATTACAAAATAATAAATTCTACACGCTACACACAGAATTCACATAAAACTGTCAACTTCCAGATACTGTAACTTTCTCCAAAGATATCCTCAAAGTTTGTGCTATGAACCACATCATCATTACTGAGTCTCCAACATCTCTTTAACTACTTAAAATTATATTCCATCCCAGCTAAGAGATATCCTCTAATTTTCAAACATCGCTTCACAGAAACACTGTCTAAACACTGCTTTCACCAAAATGCTCATAACTCTCACAAATGAATGAATTTCTTTTTGCACTATTAACCATAGTTTAATAACACACCAAAGAACATACCATCAACTATGCAAAATCCAATCTACAATACAACATGTGTGCAAAACAAAACTGTACCTGCTTTCCTGCTAATATCCAAAATATCATTATGTTGACATCAATGACAATCCAAGTCATGAATGCAACAACAACTGCTATAGAATGACTACCAAAATTATTTTCATTCATTCCTAACACTTACCTCGAGGCACAATCTTACCCCAAAAAGTTGACCTTGACCTGCACTATTCCAACGGAGATTCTATTCGCGAATCCTGAAAGTTCACCAAAAAAGGTACTCAGATCTAGACTAATATTCATTGTCATGCACCTAGATCTCAAAGAAAAAGGGTTTTTGTTTTTTGGATGAGGGGTTTGCCTTGGTCAAACCCTATTTTGGAATCAACCTTTAAAATAGAATTGAAATAGAGAATGTTAGCAAGTAGTAAAAGTAGATCTAACAATGAAGCTATGATATTCAATAGATATACAATTGTATTTGAAATGTAAACAAGTATATTGATATGAAAGCTTGGACTCAACACTAACAAATGTAAATCAAAACATCCATGATTGTATGCTTGAAATCCACCTTGAAAGGAGAATGAATAGATCTTGAATATGAACAAAGGATCTTGAATGAAGATCACACCACCATGATGGATAGATCTAGGGTTTGAATGATGAATCTTGAATGCTTGAACCAAATCCCTCCAAAAGACTTGAAATCTTGAATCCTTGATCTTCAATGGAGAACTTGAATGCTTGAATTTTCTTGAGAGTTCTCAACAATTGATGGATCATGGATGATTGATCTCAAAAATTGATTACTTGATTAATTGATTTCACTTATGCTTGAATTTAAATGGAAGGTGGTTGTGAAAATGAAAGAGGAAGGCTTCCTTTTATACTAGTATAGGGCACAAACTTCTAGAGAGGCTGACATACAAGAATTAAATCACCATTTGAACATTAACCCCTATAAATGGACCTAGACTAAATATAATTTAAGATTTTACCATTCTAACATCCAAAACAACCAATTCAAAAGTGGGAAATAAAACTTTCCAAAGCTTGACATCCTGAAACCTCCAGAACTTGAAATTTGGACCTAGGGTCAGGGTCGAGGTTGACTCTAACCTAGTTCAAGGTAGAGGTTGACCATGACCTAGGTTAGGGTCTAGGTCGACCATGACCCATAAGGTCGACCTTGACCCTGAGGTCAAAAATCTCAAATCCTCAGGATAAGGTGCTAGAAAAAGGCTGGAAAAAGGTGAGGAGAGAAGCAAAATAGGGGGGAAAAAGCCAGATCCAATCAAAGACCCACTCAAGGTGCTTGACATGACCTGAGACCACTTACTTGGAGGGCTAAACTGGTCCTAAATAGAAGTGCTTCCATTTTCCAATGATACACATGCAACAAATGTTCTTCTCTAGTCTTATTGAATATCAAAATATCATCTAGGTATATGATCACAAACTTACCCAAAAATTTCTTCAAAACTTCATTCATCAGCCTCATAAAAGTACTTGATGCATTAGTTAAACCAAAAGGCATAACCAACCACTCATACAAACCTTCTCTTTTCTTAAAAGAAGTCTTCCACTCATCACCTTCTTTGATTCCAATTTGATGATATCCACTTTTCAAATCAATCTTGGTACAATACTTTGCTCCAGTCAAACTATCCATTATGTCATCCATTCTCGGTATAGGAAACCTATATTTCATTGTTATCTTCTTGATTGTTCTAGAATCAGTACACATTCACCATTCTCCATTCTTCTTAGGTGCCAATATAGTAGGTACTGCATAAGGACTCAAACTTTCTTGGATCAAATCTTTCTACAATAATTCTCAAATCTGTCAGTTCAATTCTTGATTCTCGGTAGGTGTTAATCGATGTGGTGCCTTATTCGGTAAACTAGCTCCAGGGATTAGATCCATGCAATGATCAATGCTTCTCTTTTGTGGAAAACTATCAGGTACATTATCAGAAATGATCTCCTTATACTCAGTGAGTATCTTATCAATCTCTTTCGGTATGCAATCCTCTATTTTCTCACTTTGTTTGTTAGGAATCATAGCAAAACACACATCATTATTCTTCAAATCCTTAACAAACTTTCTTCCTTCCATCAGACAAATATTCAAAGAAGTACAAACACTACTAACAGCTTCTTCAATCAAAGGTAACTCTCCCATCATATATAGCATGTCTGTCATATTGTCAAGGTCTACCCAAAAAAATATGACAACAATCGATAGGAATGATATCACATAACACCTTATCATAATACCTTCCAATCTTCAAATTCACATAACATTGTTCACTTATGAAGAGTGTGTGCTCATCCTTGATCCATGAAATCTGATAGGGCTTCGAGTTTTTTAACCTTTCCAACTACAACTTTGTAACCATTTTCTCAGATTCCAAATTCTTTGAGCTTCCACTATCAATGATAACTTTCCATACCTCATCAACAACTCTCCAAATCTTCATTTTTACCTTCACTCCAAAGTTCTCTTATTACCATCAAGTTCTTTTCCTTCTCGGGTTCATTCGATGAATCTTCTTGCACTAAATAATTTCCATTGCTACCAACCTTTTTACTTGCATGTGTACACTCAAATGATCTATGTCCTTCTTCCCCACAATTGTAACAAGTTCCTTGGAATCCACCTCTACTATAACCACCTCAATGATTACTACCTCTTCCTCTAGATGAACTTTCACCTTTCCACTTGGGCTTACCTTTGTCCAGATATGTTTTCTCTTGATCATATCTATTGTTTTCACCATAATATCTTCCTCTTCCTCTAGGGAATCTTCCACCCCTACCTCTTTGTCTTTGATTATTCATTTTGTTCAACATCTCCTCAGCTTTCAAGGAAAATTGATAGGCTTCTTCAATGCTTTCCAATTTAACTAAACTAATTTCTTCTTGGGTGGAAACTCTTAACCCATTTAGGTACCTAGAAATTCTTTCCACTTCATCTTCATCATGTCTAGATCTGATGTCTAATCTATATAATTCCTCAGTATAATATTTTACCGAGCTATCTTTCTACCTAAAGCTTTGCATTTGCCTAACCTGATAATCACAAGCTACAAATTTACCTTTCAACTTATTTACCATCTTATTCTATACCTTGATTTTGCCTTTTCCTTTCTAATTTTGATCCAACTATAGATGTTCGCACCACAAGGATGCATGACCTTTCAACTTTGTGCTTGCAATCTTTACTTTCTTTTCCTCAAGTAATTTCTCATACTCAAAATACTTCTCCATCTCGGTGATCCAATCCACCAATTCATCAGAATCCAAATTTTCGCTATATCCAAGAGGATTGAAGTGTGGTGTAGACTTCATATTTGTCAAAGCCTTCAACAATATTTCCTCACCCTGATCTATCACTAGTGCAGGTTTGGCTTCACCTTGTTCTTCTTCAATTTCTTCATCACTAAGATCCTCAAGATGTCTTCCTCTTTGTTGGGCTATTTCAAAATCTTCTAACCTAGAAGCAAGTTGTCTCAACATGTCTACCAATCCTAGATCTACATCTCACCTCCCATGAACCATCTTGAAATCCTCTGCAATTGTAGGTTGGATCATAGTCTTCTACCCCACAAAAAATATTAACTAGGGTTTGACATAAAGGAACCCTGAGACCTAGATTCACAAACCTAGATCTAGATCTCAACCTGGCTCTGATACCATCTAACACAAAAAGGATGGGGAGAGGGCTAGAGGCACACCCTAACCAAATCCACCTTGCAAAGATCACACGTGGAAGTAGCAACACACAAGTGAGAGAGAGAATGCAGGATCAACTTCTTATATTCATCAAATTGGTTCATAGATGCCGATCTGTAAGGCCTTCTTGGTTTAGGACATATATTACAATTAAAGTATAGAAGTCCTCCAACATGCAAGGATCTCAAACTATATTCAATCTTATAACTCCTATCTCTATCCTCCCCCAAAAACTTACCCCTAAACTATAACCAAAGACTACAATATATACAAGAGGCTATCAAACAAGTCGACCTTCAAATCCACCATCAATGGAAGGAAATGACCAAATCTAGGTCTACATGCATCCCAATGATGGATAAAAAAATTAAATCTATGACCACAATTAAATGCACAAGTCATCCTCCTTAGGAAATCAAAATAGATAACTCAGTAAGCAAGGATAACTAAGTGCTAGACAAGCATCACCGAGTGCCAGGGAGTTAACCGAGAGCTAGAGAGATAACTGACCAACCCCAGTTAAAAAAGGAAACCGAGCAACAACTGAGCCAACTTAGTCAAAGTAGAAACTAAGCAACATAGAAAACTTCAAACATATTTTTGGTGACACAAGAGATGCTCATGCATCACCTTCCTCCACTTCTTTCCCATTTGGGTTCTTTTCGAGAAAATTCCACAAAGCTTTTTCTTTGCATTGATTTTCCAAGGGGGCACAACCTCTTACCATTGTTGCTTTGCCATGACATCTAACCTCTCCTGGGGCATCTTATTTTCTTTTCTTTGATGCAACACCACTTGCGGTGTCACATCAAAGAGGAGCAAAATGTAGACACCTAAAAATCCAACTTATTAATTAAATGTATTTTAATTAATAAAAGTCTTGATGACATCATAATTAGTTAAATTAATTATTATTGTCATTATCCCCTCCCCTTTCAATTAAATCTATTTAATAAGGAATCAGGACCAAAAATATTTAAATTTAATTTAAATATCCCCCCTCCTAATTTATTAAATCATTTTAATAAATTACCTCAACCAAAATCTCTTTTAAATAAATTAAATATTTATTTAATTCCCTTAATCCTTATATTATTCTAGAAACTCCCAAATCATATCTTCTTACCCTAATCACTCTCTAACCCCACTTAAGGGGTGATTCCTATCCCCATTAGCCTTAATGGATTCACCTTCCCCGAAGTCAACTACCCTCATTAATGATCCTTAAAACCTCATTAATGACCCCTTACACCCTGATTAATGGATCTTATAGCCCTCTTAATGGTAACCCATCCTCTTTCTTCCACTCTTTTTCCCTTCACACCTCCTGAGTGTTTCTCACACGTGTGAGAAACCTTGGTCCATTCAACCATGAATGCCCATCCTTATTTCTTTGACCCTAAATCCTAACCCTTCTCCATAAACCCTAACCCTTCTTCCTAAACCCTAACCTGTTGGATATTGCTAATGCATGGGGAGATGGTTGATAAATTTTATATGTTTAATCACTATGTTATTGAATGGATATTCATACTCTTGTCATTTTTGTTTTGTCATTGATGTCAACATATGTTTATGTGAAGAGAACAGGCTGGTTATTATAGTGTACAGATGTTTCAGATCATGAAAAGTCAGATAAGAGTTCTGGATGATGTTTTGATCTTATATCCAATATCACATCATATAATGTTGCATATTGGATAAGTTACAGATGTTTTGGTGAAGACTGGTTACTGGACAGTGACAGTAAAAGATGACAGAGATAGTCTCTATGTTTCGGGTATATCTTATAGAAGGTATGGAATCAATGTATGTGAGATTAAGGGATGAAAGACAAGGTACTGGAGAATTTTCTTTGTTCAGTGCATGGTACAAAATGTTGAATGATGTCAAATGTGGTGTGTGTTCTGGAGAAGACTTATTTGGGAGCTAACTTTAGAGATGTGGCATGCATTTTGGTTGGAGAATGTGAATTAAGGATGTTAGTCCTTAATTGTTGCAATCTGTAAAGAAAAAAAATGGTGATAATGGGATGATATGATATGTGATGTATTGATGATGTTCTTTACATTTAGAAGAAGTGAAATGGGAGAGAGATTATCTTATTTGAAAGGGATTGAAGACAAATACTAACCTCAAAGTATAGCAAATCTGGAAATTGTTGTTTTCTAGTGTCTATATCAAGTTTCTGGAAATTCTACAATCGGATCTAGAATAGAAACATAAACATGGAGAAAACCTAGAACTATTTTTCTTCTTTGATTCAAGTTGACCTTCACCCAAATGTAGGTTGACCTTGACCTACACTGCTCTGATGGAAATTCTATTCTTGGATCCCAAAAGTTTGTAAAAAAGGATATATAGATCTTCTTTGTAATTCATTGTTCCACACCTGCATCTGCAATAAAAATAGTTTTTTTGCTTGGATGGGGGATTTTCCTTGGTCAAACCCTAGTTTTGGAATTAACCTTGAAATGTAATTGAAATTATAGTAATAAACAAAGTAAACAGAACAATTCACCTTGCTTATGTTGAAACCCTTGTGGAGGATTCGAATCCTTGAATCCACAAGTATGGATGCTCCAAATGAATGTAGAATTTTACGATGTCTCAAATAAATTTTCTTTAGATCTTCAACACCAATATTGAATGGATCTTAGAATTGGAAGAAGCTTGAATGGATATGGATGGATAAATCTTCAACAAGAGGGCTCCATAGAGCTTGAATCCTTTAACGGCTACCAATGGATCTCCTTGATGAATGGAATTCTTGAATGCTTGAAGGATTGAATACTTGATCTTCTTTCTTTCTCATGCATACTTGATTCCTTTATTTAATTCATGTGTGATCAATACTTGATTCTTGATTCACTTTATGTGTGATGGATACTTGATTCTTGATTGGGAAAATGATCGAAGGAGGCTTCCTTATATACTAGTCTAGGGAAAAAACTTCTAGAGAGGCCAAAATATAACAAAGAAATTCCCATTAGGCTCGTACCCCTATAAATGAACCCATATTAAATTTATTTTAAGATTCATCATTCTGAAGCCTGAAATAGCTGACCCAAAAGCAGGAAAATAAATATTTCTGAGCCCCAATATCTGGAAACCCTCAAAATTTGAAATTTGGACCCTGGGTCAGGGTGGAGGTTGACCCTGACCTTGACCCAAAAGTTTGACCTTGACCCTTAGGTCAAGAACCTCAAATTCACAAAGTAGGGTGCCAGAAAAAGGAAAGAAAGAATCAAAAAATAGGGCAGGACAGGGGAAAAAAACTAGATCCAAGTCAAAGATCCATTCAAGGCATTTGACATGACCTCAAACCACTTACTTGGAGGGCTAAACTAGTCCTAAATGGAAGTGCTTCCATTTTCTTATGATACATTTAGCCCTCACTTTAGCAAGAGTATGGACTTGATGCAAACTCTTGGTAAAGGAGATCACAAAGAAAAATAAAATCTTATTAAAATCAAAGGGACAGAGCAATCCTCAAGCCCCCAAAGACTCAAGTCTTTATCAACCCCAAGATTAAAATAAGAGTGACATCACTAGAAAAAAGAGAGAAGAGGGTTTGATTGCCTCACCCAATGAGAACTTATGTCCCATTATGAATCACACAAGGAAATAGCACAACTAGAAAGATGGAGTTGAACCACCTAGTGAATGTGGCTACTCACTAGTCAACCCATCAAGCATTCACCCTCAAGAATATTCTATTCCAAAAGAGAAAAGCCAAAAAAAAGAGATCTGGTCTTAAGGACACCTCCCAACCTTAAGGGATTAAAAAATTGATACTGGAGGAATCAAGAGATCCTATAAGGTAAAAATCCATGCTATAAGGATTAGTCTCTAATCCATAAAGGGAGAAAGTTTGAAAAATATTTTGGAAGTGTGTGTGTGAAAAAAGTGAGCAAAGCATATGCCCCCACATTAAATTCATTGCTAACACTTTAATAGGAGAAATGCCTTGAACATAAACATAAACAACTCCACTAATTATGTTTCCACTATGAGATGCCCCCAAGTGAAGACAAATCAAGGGAAATACCACATAAACATGTAGAGAACACAAAAGGGATCTACCTACCGTGGGGTCAGTATGATCATAAGATTATATATATATATATATATATATATATATATATATATATATATATATATATATATATATATATATATATATATATATGATATTATTGCAAATTAATTGACATCATCCCCCAAATAAAGTAGAACTAAAATCATAATGGAGGAAAGAAAACACAAGAGTTACGAAGAAGAGTCTTTTCAGACCATAACATGGAGACCAAAATGAATTAGTGCTACCAAGTCACAAATCCAAGTGGACTACAAAAGGAAAACATTTACGAACAATAGAACAAGTACAACATAACATGAAAACAACATATAGAAGAATAAAGATACATATAGAGGAATAGTACAATAGGTTCAATTCCTTTATCAACTTGCACCAACAAAGTAACAAGGGTCATATAAAAGAATCTAACAAACATTTAGAAAACACATTACAGGAGAACATAATACAATAGGAAAACACACAAAAAAGGCTACCATGGAGGACAAACCAATCAATCACATCACCTACTCTCCCCATCTCGATCTATATAATTTAGGAAATGTGGGCAACTCGCAAGAGGGACTATATCCAACACAGTAGGAATAATAGTCAGTTCCAAACAAGGATCCTCTTGAGAATTTTGATGTTTGATACTAGGTGTAATTATCAATTGTGTTGAAAGCATATTAGGTAAATTAGTATCAATGTCAATAGTCCCATATTCATCATTGGCATCATTAGGATCATCAAGAGTGTCTTCTTCACCAAGATTAATCAAAATAGAATCTAGGATACAAATACAATCATCTTAACATCATTATTAACATTAACTTATTCCAACACATTAGGCATAGGTTGGTCAAAAGAAGGTAAATAACTTTGAAGAACAGAGGCATAGGCCTTAGCTTGAGCTTGATGCTTCTTATGATGTTCATTGGTAGATCAATTACATTTTGTCTTATTTGAAATATGTTGAGAACTACGAGGAACAACAAGTGGTTCCTTTACAGGCTCTATAGGAGGCTTAGTAGGATTCTTAGTAGCCTAAAAAGCAACACTAGGAGCTTGATTAACAAAACTAGAAGAAACGGATAAAGGAGGTATGTAATGCATAGGAAAAAGATTATGGTTAAGATCCATCTGAGGTATTCTTAACTCAATAATCTTGTGATGTTTATAGGCTTGATATGAGTGAAAAAGGTTATCAGGGTGAGAAGAACATGAATTAGGTAATGAAGGCCAAAAGAAGTCAAGGTTAGAAAAATCCCTAGGCCTAGAAGGTTGATATAAACTATGATTAATTTTTTTCACTTCTTCATCATGAATGAATTTAATACACTTATGGATAGGAGAAGCAACAACATGCATGGAATTCAACCAAGCCAAACCAAGCTTAACTTGAAATTGATCAGAAGTAGGGACAACAATGAAAGTAGTGTTCACAACTTTACCACAAAGCTCAACAAGCAAGGTAATAGAACCAAATGATGGATAGAGAAAACCATTACAAGTTTGGATCCACACATTAGATGTATCATAACATTCATGTTATAAGTTCTCCATAAAAAGGTTTTCTTCAGTAATGACATTAACCAAGGATGTAGGATCAACAAGACAACCACACATAGGTATATTAGAAATCCTAGCATGAATGTAGAGGGGACCATCAGGAGCTTTAATAGTCTCAAAATCATCAAAGGTGATCAAGAGTTCCCTAGGTATTTTATTCTTAGATTGTAGTCGAGGTTTAGGTTGAGGTTGAGGTTTAGGCTTAGGTTGAGGTGGAACTTGAAGTTGAGGTTGAGATTGAGTTTAGGGTGGAGATACAAGTTGAGACAAAACAACATGTTCCACATGGTTAACAATATGATTGAGATCATCCATCTTTGAATCATAAACAATATCCATAGAAGATGGCTGAACAATGGTATTAGTATCATGTTTAGGAAAAGGATTCATAAATATTTGGAGATTTTGATTAGGAGGAGAGATAGATTTGTTCCTACTACCATCAAAATTATCAACAAATAAATCATTAGAATAAATTAAGTCTTGAATATTATGTTTTAGAGAATAACACTTCTCAGTATCATGGCCATTCTGATGATGGTATTGACACAAGGCTTTGGGATCAAAGGATTTGGATTCCATCATAGTAGGTAAAAGAGGTCAAATGTGAGGCAAAGTAATCATATTAGTATTCAACACTTTACTCATAATAGAATGTAAAGATTCAGAAAGAGGAGTAAACGAATGATTCAGATGAAAAGTAGTGGATGCAAAAGTGGCATTGTCGGATGCAACAACAACTTGATCAGAGACTTCATTTTATTTCTTATTTATCTTGAGATAGTTGTTAGGTTTTTTAAACTTGTTAGGATAAGGAGTAGCATCACTCTTATCAACTGGAACAATAGCCATTGGAGTGTTCTCTCAAATTGACTCACTTGTAATTGATAATGATTAAGCACTGCTCAAAGTTGTTGAAAAGAGGTAAATTCACTAAGAATAATCTTATATCTAATATCCTTTCATAAATTTGAAATAAAAATTCATTGAATATCAATATCAGGAATAAGATAAGAAATTTGAGCATACAAATGCTTTAATCTACCAATTAATTCAATCAATTTTTCTTTAGTATTTTATTTACAATGCATCAAATTAGTTAAGGACACTTGTGGACCAATGTTATTTTAAAACTATTGGATAAAGGCATTAGCAAGTTTTGGAAAAGAATCAATAGAATAAGGAGGAAAGGAACAATACCATTGCAAGGCCTTATCACAAAAAGTTCTAGCAAACAACTTGGCTAAAATCCTATGGTCATGAGCATAGTCACTACAAAGGATTTGAAATGTTTTAACATGAGTGATAGGATCTCCCTTACCATTTTAATTCTCAAGATGAGGCATATCATCTTGCTAAGGAACAGGAGCATGAATAATGTCTAGGAATACAGGACTACCCATGTCACATGTAGGAATACTAAACTTGGATTGAGTTAAGGATGCAAGTTGTTGTTGTAAAGAGGACACAATTTGAGCTAGACCAATTATTGTGGAATCATTAGAATAAATAGGAGGTGTGGAAATATTAGAAACACTAGGGAAAGTGTAGGAAGTAGTAGGAATAGAAGACATAACTAGTGGAACACTTGGAACCACAGTTGGAAGAGGGTTGGAATAGGTAAAAGGAACATTATGATAAGAAGGTTGTGAGGTAGGTAGAGACACTAGTGGAACACTCATAGGAATAGATGTAGTCACTAAAGGAGGATTATAAGTAGGAATGCTAGGTAAAGGAATGGAAAAAGAAGGTTCCACAATAGTGATAGGAGGAGTAGATCCTAGATGTTGAGCCACTTGAGCTAAAGGTTTGATATTTAAATGCACAAGATGAGTGATACCACACAAGAGATTAACACCTTGATCACTATCCCAAAGAAATTTCTTAAGATCCTCTATAGCTTGAAAAGAATATTGATTATGGTTTTCTTGAATAAGCCAATTTCCCATTTTATCAAGTTCAGTTGAAATTTTTTGGACTTCATCAGGAGAAACTCTTAAAGCATCATCTCATGATGAGATGAGTGAGAAGAGTTATGCTCCATAGTAGGATTAGGATCATGAGTTATCAAATTGTCATCTGGGATCCTAATAAAAGGAGAGGAAGACTCGGGATCAAAGGAACCCATGAGTCTACAACTTCTTCTAGTCAGGATATTATAATTCAGACTAGAGGTAGTAAATCTCATATACCAATGCAATGCAAATTAACTAAATTAGGAAGACACAAAGCATGAACAAATAAATATTTTTGTATTTTTACTTTATATGATTTTTTTGATTTATTTTGGAAATGTAAATGCAAGGACATAAAATAAGGCTAATCTAATAGACATGCAAGATTAATTTAATATAAAGGAAAGATCTAACATAAAATGTAAATCTAACACCACAAAAGAAAGAGTTGTCGAAAGTGGGTTCACCAAAATGTAAAGAACAAATATGGTGATAATGGGATGATATGATATGTGATGTATGAATGATGTTCTTTACATTTAGAAGAAATGAAATGGGAGAGAGATGATCTTAGTTGAAAGGAATTGAAGACAAATACTGACCTCAAAGTATAGAAGATCTATAAATTGTTGTTTTCTGGTGTCTGTATTGAGTTTATAGAAATTCTGCCATTGGATCTGGAATGAAAACACAGAGATAGAGAAAACCCAAAAATATTTTTCTTTTTTGAGTTAGGTCGACCTTGACCCAAATGTAGGTTGACCTTGACCTGCACTACTCTAATGGAAATTCTATTTGTGGATCCCAAAATTTTGCTAAAAAGGGCATCCAGATCTGCTCTATAATTTTTTGTTCTGCACCCGCACCAACAATAAAAATGGTTTTATTTTTTGGATGGGAGGTTTTCCTTGGTCAAACCCCAATTTTGGAATTAACCTTGAAATAGAATTGAAATTGTAGTAATAAACAAATTAAATAGAACAATTCACCTTGCTTCTATTGAAACCCTTATGGAGGATTTGAATCCTTGAATCCACAAGTATGGATGCTCTAAATGAATGTAAAATTGTATGATGTCTCAAATTAATTGTCTTTAGATATTCAATAGCAATTTTTAATGCATCTTACAATTGGAAGAAGCTTGAATGGATATGGATGGAGAAATCTTCAACAAGAGGGCTCCATAGAGCTTGAATCCTTCAATGGCTACCAATGGATCTCCTTGCTGAATGAAATGCTTGAATGCTTGAAGGATTGAATACTTGATCTTCTTTCTTGCTCATGCATAATTTATTCCTTGATTCACTTCATGTGTGATGGATACTTGATTCATGATTGAGAAAATGAGAGGAGGAGGCTTCCTAATATAGTAGTCTAAGGCACAAAATTCTAGAGAGGCCGACATATAAGAAATAAATTTTCATTAGGCTCGTACCCATATAAATCGACCCATATTAAATGTATTTTAAGATTCATCATTCCGAAGCCCGAAAAAGTCAACCTGAAAGTGGGAAAATAAATCTTTCTAAACCCTAATATCTGAAAACCCTCAAAATTTGAAAGATGACCTTGACCCAGGTCAAGGTCAAGGTTGAACTTGACCTAGAAGGTATACCTTGACTCTGAGGTCAAGAACATCAAATTCATAGAGCATGGTGCCAAAAAAAGGCAAGAAAGAACCAGAAAATAGGGCAGGACAGGGGAAAAAACCAGATACAAGTCAAAGACCCATTCAAGGCATTTGACATGACCACAAACCACTTACTCAGAGGGCTAAACCAATCCTAAATGGAATTTATTCAATTTTATAATGATACATAATAATATAATTATATACTTGTTTTAGATACCCTGTGTATCTTATCAAGGGTCTATGTAATTGCTTGTAAATTGGGAAAGCCTAATTGGCCAACCTGATCATGGAAATTGTAATAGGGTATTTATGTAAGATATTTTCTTTGGAAAAGACATGGTGAGAATGTATGTGATGGAAAGAATATTTTAAAAGCTATGAGCTTGTGTCTATTAGATGTAGAGTAGAGGTTTACTAGTGTACTTCATTGGAACTAATCAAGCAAAGATAGTTGTTGTCGGATAGTTCAAAATATTATGTATTTCTTCATATACACTTGTGTTATGAATAGTGAGTTCTGAAGGTTGATTTAACCTTCTTTGGGTAGTGAGTTTGGGTAGTGAAACCACCCTTCTTTCTTGACTCCTAACAGGGTATGTCCTCTAACAAGGACTGTGTACTATAATGTTTTAATAAGCTCCTAATAGGGCTAAATCTTCTAACAAGGATACTATACTCTTAGTATATCATTTGTGGGTGATAATTCCCACCAGGGTTTTTACTGTTAATAGGGTTTCCCTAAGACCAAAATATTTTGTTTTTGTGTTGGCATTCATTATGTTCATTAGATATGATATTGCTTCTATTCAAAGTTTAAAGTTTAATAATCTATCATACAATTGATTCACCCCATCCTCTCAGTTGTCTTGTGGAATGTTAATCCTAACAATTAGTATCAAAGCTTGTGGTCCTTAGAGAGAAAGCTTAATAGCTTGATGTGATCTTGGAAATAGCATTCTATTGGAAGGATAGTCCAAAATTAGATCCTGAAAACTTTGACAGTTGGAAGAACAAGATGTGAACTCATTTTCTATGTTTGGGCATTGACTACTGGTTGATTACAAAGAATAAGGTAGCTATGAAGACTAAGAGTGATCTTCCATTAGCTACTAATGATGAAAAGAAGGTATTCTCATACAACATGGTTGCAAGGGAAGCACTGATCAGCGCACTATCAGCTTGAGAATTTACTAAAGTTAAAGACTTGGATTTAGCACATGAAATTTGGCAAAGATTAGAAGCACTATATGAAGTAGAAATATACCAAGCAAGAGAAGTTACATAAATGGAAAAAAAAGGTAGAGAAGCTAAAAATGAAGGATGATGAAAGCATTAGGGATTATATTCAAAGGGTTACATAAGTTGTGGTTGGAATCAGAAACTATGGAGGTACTTATTATGAAGAAGTTTTTGCAAAGATCCTTAGATCATTGACTCCTGCTTCCAAGTTTAAGGCTATGTCTATTCAAGAGACTATACCTTTGACTCCAAACTTTAGCAGACAGTTGTTGATTGAAAAAATAACTACCTTTGAAGCTACTGAAATGTGAGATTTTGTACCTAAGTTTGAATCTTCATTCAATGCATCTATACATAAGAAGACAATGTGTGCACCTCCGAGCACTAGTAGTGAAGATCTAAAAGAAGAGCTTGGTGAATATGCTGAGGAATGGGAATAGATAATGGTAGAGGAAAGGAAGATGGATGAACATTTTGAACTGATTGCTAAAAGAGAAAAGAGAGGTAAGGGTAAATTTGAAGGAAAGTTACCTTTGAAATGTTTTCCATACAATAAGGTAGGTCATTTTTCATCTAGATGTCCTACAAGAGTTCCTAAGTACAAGCCTAAGTTTTTCAAGAAGGATAAATAATGTTATTATGCTAGTGAAGGGATCTTTGGTGATGATGATTTAGATTATGAAGAGATTTGATTTGTTTCTATTAGAGATGAACCAGTATATGAGGAAAAATATTTAGTCTCTCATGTTGTTAATAAAACTAAATGGATTATAGATAGTGGTTGCTCACATCATATGATTAGAGACAAAAACAAGTTTGTTAAACTGGTAAAGTATGATGGTGGTGTTGTAAGATTTAGAGACAATATTCCTAAACCTATCATAGGTGTAGGATCTATTACTTTGGATGGAAAGACTAATACTGATAATGTATGTTTGTTGATGGACTTAAGCATAATTTTTTGAGTGTTGGAAATCTAATGGACAAAGAGTTTCAGTTACAATTCAATGATGGTAAATTTTTTATCAGAACCAAGGTGGGAAAGATGATTGTAACCAGTACTAAATCTAGAGGTAATATATTTGAATAGAATACATCTGGAGCCTTGTGTTTTGTTGCAAAGGTAGATGATAGTTAGCTATGGCATAGAAGATTTTGTCATATTAATTTTGTTAACATTGTGAAGGTAAGTTTAGCTAATGCAGTAAGAGACCTGTCGAAGATTGTGAAACCATCTAGCACTATATGTAGATAATGTTTTATGGGACAATAGACTAGAAGCAGTTATAAAATCAAATCATATACATCAAAAGGAAAGTTGGATCTAGTACATATAGATCTATGTGGACCTAGAAGGACAAGATCATACTATGTTGAAAGGTATTTCATACTTTTTGTTGATGACTTTTCTAGGATGATGTGGGTTACTTATTTGAAAGAGAAATCAGAAGCATTTGATAAATTCAAGTTATTCAAAGAAAAAGAAGAGAATGAATCAGGTTTAAAGATAAAGTGTTTGAGATCTGACAAAGGTGGAGAGTTTACTTTAGACTTATTCAATTCATACTGTGAAGAGCATGCAATAAAAAGATAGACATCTGCTCCTAGGACACCACAATAGAATGGGATAGCAGAGCGAAGAAATAGGACTATACTTGATGCTGCTAGGACAATGTTTCTTGAAGGAAATGTATCTCATATGCATTGGAGAGAGGCTATTGGGAAGTTAGTGTACACATTAAACAGAATTCAAATCAGAGATGGTACAAGTAAGACTCCTTATGAATCATGGTTTCATCCTACTCCTACTATAAAATATTTTAAAATATTTGGTAATAAGTGCTATATCAAGAGAGATGATGAGATAGGGAAGTTTCATGCTAGAAGTGATGAAGGAATTTTCCTTGGTTATTCTACTAAGAGAAAGGCTTATAAATGTTTCAATCTAAGATTGAGAAAGATGATTGAAAGTAACAATGTAAGGATAGATGAGTGTAGACACCTAAAAATCTTTTAGAAAATAAAAGTATTTTTATTTTCTAAAAACCCTTGATGATATCATCATTTACTAATTAAATAATTATTTAATTATTTAATATATTTTTATGCCATTAAAACCCTTTATTTTAATTAAGCATCTTTAATTAAAGAATCCCTCCCTAGAGCATTTAAATCAAATTTAAATAATTTTCTATCTTTATTGAATCAATATTCAATAAATGATGTCACAATCCCTAAATAAATATTATATTTATTTAAAGCATCAAAACCCTAAAATCTTATAGACATTCCTAAACCCTTCCAATCTTCCCTAAACCTTTCCTAAACCTACTTAGGAGATGTTTCCTACATTTCCTAAGCTAATCCAAGTCTCCTTGACTTTTGGTCAAACCCTTCCCTTAATGAGCCTACACACTCATTTAAGCCTCTTAAATACTCTTTAAGGCTTCTTACAGCCTCATAAAGAGACCCATGTCTCTTCTTCCACACTTGTTCCCCTTGCACACTTCCCTAGTGTTTCTCACACATGTGTGAGCAACCCTAACCCAAGGTAAACCTTACCATACCCCAAACCATACCTCTTACTCTACCCCAAACCCTGACTCTAACCCTAAATCTTCTTCCTAACCCAAGCCCTTCCCAAATCCTATAAATACTCCTCCTTCCAAGAGAAAACTATTAGCTTAGTTTTTATCTTCAATGCATTGTTATCATGCCCGTTTACTTCTAGACGTAGCATAATCATTCCTAATTGTTAGATTTCATGTTTTCTAACACATCTTAGCTTAGCCTAATGGATTAGACCTATTTTACTTCATTTTTTTTCATAACATATATCATAATATCACATCTCTATTTGTTAAAAAATAATCTTATCATAAGCATCATGTAGCTTAATATCCATCTTAGCTCCATTTTGGTCTCTTGGGCTCTAGGGGCAAATCAGGTCTTCCATACTTGATTTTGTGCCAATATAGAGTATCCATGGTCCTTGAATGATCAAAATCCACCCTAATCATCATTACGGACATGATCTATGTGTTTTGAGAGCACACCCACATCCCTTAAGCGAGAGAAAATCAAACGGTGAAAGGGTGCTCTCATTTAAGCTCAATCTGAGTGTCTTTGCAAATAGTTTTCTTTACAAGTTAGGTATATGATCATAAAATAATTTTTGTCATGTCTACACCTTTCAAAAAAAATTATGTTTGCACTGATCACATTTTGCCACGCCCGATGGGACCCTACACGCCTTTGAAACTGTATTTTTTAGGGTTTTCCAAGAAAAAAACTCACTTTTTCAGTAATCTCATCATATTCTGGGTGAATTCTCACATGATTAAACTCCTTGGGGTTTTTTTCTCATATCATCACTTATTTATTCTCGTATTTGGACTGCCCAATACTCGTATGGGGCTTTTACATGCATTTTAGGCATATTTTAAGGCCTCTAGCACTATTTTCTCGTACTGGAGGGAATCCTTGCTCATAATAGGCATACCCAATACTCATAAAATTAAAGACCATCAGAATACCCTTCCCTATTTACTCATATGGAAAAAAATTAGGTCTTGTAAGGCCTTAGGCCAAGAAAAAGTTGATTTTTAGGGGTTTCTAGGGGTTTTCAGGCCCTTTTGACTACTTGTTTCAGGTTTTTAACACCATCTTCTATAGGTACCCTTGCAAGGAATAAAAATAACTAAAAACCATAATTCCTTAAGTCTCATCAACTTTTTTGATCAATTAGGAACTTCAAATACTTCATTTGGTTGCTTAAAACGAACATTAAACACACTCTTGAGTGCCTAAAATCAAAGAATCTGCAAATCTTTCCTACTTGTTCCTAATCAGTCCTAATAAAATTAAAAATTTCCTAAATTGTCCTAAAATAAATCAACATCATACCTAAAGTCCTTTATTTTGCTAAAATGAACTTCAAAATCATGCAAAATTAGGACTTTAGAAAGCATTCGTGCAAAATAGGAACATTTCTTGTTTTGGAAGCTTAAAAAGAACTTCAAAGTTGCATCTCAAATCTAATTGGTTTCAAATCAGTCATAAATGCATTCAAATTTTCCAAAAATAAAACTCAAATGCATCAAATAGAGATAAAAAGAACTTCATTTGCAATATCTCAAAGTTTTGTTAAAAGTCTCATGCAAACTAGGAAGAAAATCAACAAAATCTTTGCTAATCTTTCCTAATTGGTTCCTAAATGTTCCTAAAGGTTCCTAAAATTTCCTAATTCAGTCCTAAATCTTTGATATTGATGAAAAAAAATGTCTTGTTGCAAAATCTTGAATTTTTTCTAAAGTTTCATACATCAAAACTATCTAGAAACACCTCTTTTTGGGCATAAAAACTGAATTCTAGAGCACAAAATCTTGAATGCCTCTAAAGAAAATCACAATTCAAATCAAAGACTCATGTTTCTTTGAAAGAAAAAGAAAAAATCTTGAATGTCTTTGATTACAAGAAAAGCATTTTATTCTCATTCATTCCAAAAGCTCAAATCAGGGTCCTAAAAGCAAAAACACCAAATCTTGAATGCAAAGGTAAAATTATTGCAAAATCTTTCAAAAGCTTCCAAAGAAATGAAAAAATCAAAATCTTAAACACATGTTTTTTCAAGCATTCATTTAAAAAAAACTTAATATCAAATTGGGAAAAGAACGCTTCTTAATGTGCATCTAGGAGTTTCAATTTCACAAATCATTGTTAATCAAAGTAACGTAAAACACTTGAACTTAGACAAGTTCACCTGTTTTACTTTTAGAGAGGCTTGTCTAAGGAGAAAAGAGCTTCCTCTCTAGAGAATGACCTCAAACCGGTATCTTTCCTGACCGGTATAGAAATAAAGCGCTAAGAAAACTCTCTCTTACATCCCCTCAAGCTTTGGTGATGTGTGTTGATGGTATCCTGGGGTACGTGAATAATCCCTACAATTTTGACATGGTCAAATAGGCTCTTAAGTGAGTCCCACGCATACAAACCTATTGGGAGGACTCCATGAAACAAATACAAACTTGATAAAATAGAAGCTACCCTATCTACATCCAATGGTATCAGAATCCTTATGCAAGGACCGATCCAAGGGGTTTACTGGATCATGTTAAGATACTCACCATATGTATCCCCTTTTAGGGGGTATCAAGTTATGGGCAAGGATTTTGATACTAGTCTGGCTTCTAGGTAGTTTCTGCTTGATGTGTTTTCCAAAGTTTCAGACTCAGGACAAAATATCTATTGAAACATATACAAAGCAAAGATTTCTACAATCAATCCTTGTTTCCATGTTAGTAAAATCCTTCAAATCCAGAAATCATCCAAGCTTGTAGAATATTTCCATCCTAGTCTCCCAAATCATGGTCTTCCAATAACCTTGCATCCAATCTTATCCTCCCATCCTAGGTTAGCAGATTCATCTTGGTCATCCCCCATCCCCTTTTTGTCTTCATCTAGAGTCAATCTTTCCTCATATCTTAATCCAAATCCAATCCCAGTCTGAGCTCCATAGTCATCCTAGTCCAAAGCATTAGTCTTCCAATCCATCTTCATCCTTCATCCAGCTCCTCCACAAGTCAGCATGTTTCAAAACTATTATTATGAGTGTGGTTAGTATGTCTCTCCTCTCAATCCATCCTATCCTGATGATGATTAAAGTCTTGTTGATCATGATGCATACTTTGAAAACCTTAGCCATCATGATGATGAGATCCTTGTGGATCATGATGTGTACTTTGAAAATCTTAGCAAGATTTCTCAAAACATCCCACATCATCCAATCATTCCTCCAAACTATCCTACCATGCCTTCATGCATATCCACTAACACTCCTTATCCTACCTTTGACAAGGGAACTCTACTATCATATTTGGTGCAGGGGCACCTAGAGAACACAAAGAACTCCAAATACCTATGAAGGGACACTTAGAGTACACCAAGACATCAGAGAACATAAATTCATCCAAATACATCAACTAGAGGGTATTGGCACCTATAATGGCCTATGAGGTCATTGCATGCAATGAAATGGAAAATGTGTAATAAGTCCTAAAAGGCCTAATAAGCCTTAAGACAAAAATTTGGAGTCTAGGATAGAATCAGGTGTTGCAAGTTTTAAATAGGTTAAATTATTTTTTAATAATGGTCAATAAGTCCATTTAGATGATTTGGAAAATTTTCAACACTTAGAAATTACAAATATTCATAAATTACAAAGTTACAAATTTGAATTTTCAACTTGTAATGGTTAAGAGCATTTTGGAGGGAATGTAGTTTTGTTAATTTTTAATGGAAAATAAACCATCCAACCAAATTGGATTGGTTGAGTTAGTTTTTAGGGTTCTATTAAATGTTCCAAAAACCCATTGTATGGAGGAGAAGAGACTGGTGTATAGATAGTAACATCAGATTGTATAAAAATTAGTTTTTCTTGCAAATTTTTAATGTTCCTTGTATGATTCAAGGTTGATATTGATTTATTTACTCCATACTATGCTTGGATCATTCATACTTGGTTATTTGAATCTACTTATGATCTAAAATACTTACTCCAGTTGCTACAATACATTTTAGTACTGTATCGTCATTGAAAAATCTAAATTAGGATAGTTTTCTTGAGTTTCTTTCATTATGAACATCATTCTATGAATGTAGATTACTAGTTCTCATAGAATGGAATCCAACTAACATGTATTATATTCTTCTAACCTTGGAAATGCAAGATTGATTTACTAAAGTGGTGATCACCATAGGGAATACTAAGAAACTAAGTGAATTTGGAGGATAGGGTGAAGGATAGAGAGTTTTGGCCAAACAAGGGCACTATTTTATGATGGAATGTGTATAGAAATTTTGAGGAAAAGGTGTTTCAACCTTTATTTGTTGCAGGAAACCTTGGGAAGTGAGACATTGAGGAAGCCCTAGTTTTAAGGGTTTGGAGGGTGATATTCGGGGCTTTTGCATCTAGAAGCCTCTTGGAATCAAATTAGTTCCATATTCCTTTGATTTGAACCTATTAATGATACTGTGTAAGAGCTTGAAGTCTAGAAGTTTGACTGGTGAAGGGTTCCTTTGTAAATGCATGGCTTTAAGGCCTTGAAAATCTGAGAAATAGTGCTGACAGTCCCATACTTTCCAAAAAAACCTACCCTGTCCTTTTGGTATGTTTAATTAATCCATAAAGGGTATTGAAATATATAATTTTTTTACCTAGTGTTTTGGGAAAAGTTAGAGAAAAATCCAGAAGGCAACAATAGGAGGGCTACAAGAGGGGCTATTAGGCCTAACTTGGTGAATTTTGACGATTTGGTGTTTAAACATTGGGAGAAAGTTTGAAACCTATTTAATTACCTTGGATTGCAT
Source organism: Chamaecyparis obtusa (assembly GCA_027943335.1). Taxonomy (NCBI): domain Eukaryota; kingdom Viridiplantae; phylum Streptophyta; class Pinopsida; order Cupressales; family Cupressaceae; genus Chamaecyparis; species Chamaecyparis obtusa. Next base: position 61,997 of record BSBK01008092.1, on the reverse strand, counting down.
AAATTAAAATTATTAGATCATACCTTAAGTCTTGTTGGAGCATAAATTACCATTTCACTTATTGAAGCCATCTTGGGTCACTAGATTGAATTGTTGCATTTTGATTAATTTTATGTACTTGGACCTTGGATCCACCACATTCCATTGCCACCTCTACATCAAGTGGTATCAAGGAACACTAGTAGATCCTTAAAGGGATAGAGGAACACTTTTCTAAAATAATTTTGACTATTGTTTGTGAAAATGCCTCCAAGGAATGTAGGTACTGCCAGGGAGATCCATGAATTGAATGAGAACACAAGGTTGCAGGAATCTTACAATGCACTTTTGGCCAGGCTTGAAGCACTGGAATCCAATCAAAGAAGAGCAGAAGATGAAGGTGTTGATAGTAAAGAAGAGGAAGAAACCCATAAGGAAGGGGAAGGAGAGGAACAAGTAGATTCTAAAGAGCAGAGGACAATCAAGATATTGAAGGCTTTGAAGAATGAGCAGAATAAGGTGAGGGGAGATATTTCTATGTATGATGGAAGTATGAAAGAAGAAGAGCTTTGGATTGGATTGCATCAATGGATGCATACTTTGAAATTGAAGAGGTACCAGAAGATCAAAGGGTCAGATTGGAAAAAACAAAACTCAAAGGGCATGCACTCCTATGGTGGGATCATGAGGAGGCAGAAAGAAGGAGAAGAGGTAAGCCAAAGATTGTCTCTTGGGACAGGATGATAGCAAAACTGAAAGGTAACTTTCTTCCTAAAGACTTTGATGTACAAAATGCATAAATGAATGTAAATTTTAAGACAAAAAGATTTAGATGTTAAAGCATATATAGATGAATTCTATAAACTAAGCATAAAGTAAGGATTAGAAGAAGATGAAGTTGTTAAGGTTTCTAGATATCTAGGTGGTTTAAGATTTAACATCCAAGATGAATTTGTGGCTTCTAACCCCTGAAGTGTGAAGAAATGTTACCAGTTGGCCCTTAGAATAGAGGAGAAATTGAAGAGGAAAACTAAAAGATAGAATAGCAGCAACAGAGGAGGTTCTTAAATGAGGGGAAGAGGAGGAAGGGAAAATCAGCTTTGGGAAGAAAAGGACAAAGGAACTACTCCTGAGGCAAGAGGAGGACATACCCAAAGAAGTGGAATATTTGGAGGAAGAGGAAGTGGCATCTTCACAAGAAGATGCTTTCATTGAAATGAAGTTGAAAATCAATCTTTTCAGTGCCCTAAGTGGATAGACTCTTATCAAGGCAAGGAAAGGAGGGTACATCTGATTGAAGAAGAGGAAACTCATGAACCTAAAATAGAAAACCCTGAGGTAGGAGAATTTATTCTCATGAGGAAAGGAGGACCATTACCAACATTAGCACAAGAAGGTATATTTAAATCAAGATGTTTAGTCCAAGCCAAGGTATGTACTCTAATTATTGATTCAGGGGCACATAGAAATTTGGTTTTAGTTGATATGGTTTCTAAGTTGGGACTAGCATTAGTAGAACATCCTAACCCTTATAGTGCCACTTGGGTAAACCAAGAGTTGAATGTGAAGGTTAGTTAGAAGGCTCTTGTAAATTTTTCAATTGGTCCATATCATGATTAGGTTTGGTGTGATGTCATATCTATGGATTGTGGGCACATGATATTAGGTAGACCATGGCCATGTATGAGAAGGACAATTCATGATGGCTATTCTAATACATATATTTTTTATAAAGGAAATGAGAAATTTAAGTTGAATCCACTAACTTGTAGGGATAAGAACAAGATAATAATGTGTTTTGGATATAATATTCCTATGCATGGGCAAGGAAACATTCAAGATGATATAGGTTGGCACAAGGAACAAGCACACAAACATGGATTGAATAGGACAATGTTGCACAGTCCTAGAACTATAGGCTTTTTGGATTTGAAATATGTTCAAATAGGTATAGTTAAGTTTCCGATTGGAGGGAAGACATCACCTAAACATGTTTAGATGTTGTAGGGTATAGGGCAAAAAACTCTAATAGCAAAACAACAAGATCCTAGGAAAGGACTGTCCTATAAATATTTTTGTTCTAACAAATGTGTTTATGTAAGTGCAAGGTATGGGAAGAGAAGAAAAATGACCTTAGGGAATTCATCCCTTTTCAGAGCCACCATATCCATGGAGTAAAGGTTCTAACTCAGACATCCATTGTAAGGATGGATTCTTGTGACAAGAATCCTTTCAAAGCTGGTGAACATGGTGTAGGGGCACCTAGAGAACACAAAGAACTCCAAATACCTATGAAGGCACACTTGGAATACACTAAGACATCAGAGAACATAAATCCATCCAAAGACATCAACTGGAGGGTATTGGCACCTATAATTTCCTATGAGGTCATTCCATGCAATGAAAATAGAAAATGTGTAATAAGTCCTAAAAGGCCTAATAAGCCTTAGGACTAAAATTTGGAGTCTAGGATGGAATTAGGTGTTGAAAGTTTCAAATAGGTTAAATTAGTTTTCAATAATGGTCAATAAGTCCATTTAGATGATTTTGAAAATGTTCAACACTTAGAAATTACAAATATTCATAAATTACAAAATTACAAATTTGAATTTTCAACTTGTAACGGTTAAGAGCATTTTGGAGGGAATGTAGTTTTGTTAAGTTTTAATGGAAAATAAACAATCCAACCAACTTGGATTGGTTGAGTTAGTTTCTAGGGGTCTATTAAATGTTCCAAAAACCCATTTTATGGAGGAGGAGATTGGTGTACGGACAGTAACAATAGATTGTATAAAAATCATTTTTTCTTGCAAAATGTTAATGTTCCTGGTATGATTCAAGGTTGATATTGATTTATTTACTCCATACTATTCTTGGATAATTCATACTTAGTTTTTTTAATCTACATATGATCTGAAAGACTTACTCCAGTCGTTGCAATACATTTTAGTACTGTATAGTCATTGAAAAATCTGAATTAGGACAATTTTCTTGAGTTTCTTTCATTATGAATGTCATTCTTTGAATGTAGGTTACTAGTTATCATAGAATGGCATCCAATTAACATGTATTATATTCTTATAACCTTGGAAATTCAAGATTGATTTACTAAAGTGGTGATCACCATAGGGAATACTAAGAAACTAAGTTAATTTGGAGGATAGGGTGAAGGATAGAGAGTTTTGGCCAAACAAGGGCACTATTTTATGATGTAATGTGTATAAAAATTTTGAGGACAAGTTTTTCCAACCTTTATTTGTTGTAGGAAACCTTGGGAAGTGAGACATTGAGGAAGCCCTATTTTTAAGGGTTTGGAGGGTGAAATTTGGGGCTTTTGCATCTAGAAGCCTCTTGGAATCAAATTGGTTCCATATTCCTTTTATTTGAACCTATTAATGATATTGTGTAAGATATTTAAGTCTAGAAGTTTGACTGGTGAAGGGTTCCTTTGTAAATGCATGGCTTTTAGGCCTTGAAAATCTAAGAAATAGTGCTGACAGTCCTATACTTTCCTAAACAACCTACCTTTTCCTTTTGGTATGTTTAAGTAATCCATAAAGGGTACTCAAATATTTTTTTTTTAACCTAGTGTTTTGGGAAAATTTAGAGAAAAGTCTAGAAGGTGGCAATAGGAAGGCTACAAGAGGGGCTATTAGGCCTAACTTGGTGAATTTTGAAGATTTGGTGTTTGAACATTGGGAAAAAGTTTGAAACCTGTTTAATTACCTTGGATTGCATAAATTAAAGTTATTGGATCATACCTTAAGTCTTGTTGGAGCATAAATTACCATTTCACTTATTGAAGCCATCTTGGGTCACTAGATTGAATTGTTGCATTTTGATTAATTTTATGTACTTGAAGCTTGGATCCACCACATTCCATTTCCACCTCTGCATCAATATTCATACATACCTTCTTCCTATCTTAAACCTACATATCCTCCATATACATCCTTCATACCTCCATCTCCTGCTATGGTCATATCCCAACCCCCATCTTTTCATAGCAATACTCCAAGTTACATCCCTTATCCAAATCCTTCATCCTCTTATCCTCCAAATTATTTTCAAAACCAAAATCCTAGTCTTCCCATCCCTTATCCAAATCCTCCAACTCCTTATCCTCCAAATCATTTTCAAATCCCAAATCCTAGTCTTCCAATCCATTACCCTATTCCACCATCCTATCTAAGACCAACATCTTCTATTCTAAACCGCATTTCCACAAATCCTCTCCCACAAAAAGAATGCATCCTTTAAATTGATTCATATCTTGTGCCTCAATCCATCATTCCTACCTCACCAAATAGACAATTTAGTTCACAAGCTTCCCCTAACTCTACCTATATGAACTATCTAGTCATGCCATCTTCCAAATCCTCATCTACCCCATTATCCCCCCAAGAAAGTTCACAATATTCTACTCCACCTTCATGTGTGGACTGTCCTAGCTCCCCATCTTCTACACATTCTAGTCCATCACCTCCTCTAATCTAGAAGTCTCCAAGGAGTGTCACAAGGAAGCCAACAAAAAATCCCACCCCTGCAGGTGATGAGACATGCCATCTCAATTCTTCATGTGAAGCCATCATTGATGATCCCCATCAACCTCCCCCATCTGTTATCCTTCTTCCATATATCCTACTCATTGATCCTCTTCCATCTACCAGCATCATTGAGTCATTCCTATGCATTGACTTCACCAAATTTCCATCCACTTCTCCTCCTCCTAGCATTATCCAAAGCACATTCAGTGAGCCTCAACAGTTCACCCTTCATCCTACCATCACAGTTGTAGAATCTCTCATCCTTTCATCTGTACTATCTAAAGATTTCTTCATTCTTCTAGACATCACAGTTGTAGAATCTCCCATTCTTCCATCTGCTCCATGTGATGAGTTCATCCATACATCCCCCAACACTCTATCCACATAAATCCTATCCAACAAAGATCTTGTCCAAAAGCATGGTGAAGAGTCCATCGAACAAAATCAAGATCCTATCCCTTCACTTCCTCTACTACATGTTTTATTGCTTCCATCACCCCCAATCTAAGATCCTACAATCCCAATTCCCTCATCCAAAGATCCATTACCATCTCCCAATCCTAGTCAAAATCCCATCATCCTATCCTCTCCTCTTGAGGATCCTCCAATCCAAACTATCCCACTGCCATCACTCTATCCTCTTGGATGACTTACATTTTTCAAACGTAATCCACTTGAAGTAGAGGCAATAAGTTCCATATCTTCCATGACGAAACTAGAAACTGGGTGTTTATCATATTCCCCAAGTCAAAAATATCCTTTCTTGGATAAAATGCTTAAGAAATGGAATTATCAAGGCAAAGGCCTAGGCACTCATGAACAAGGAAATATAGAGCCCGTTCAGGATAAGAAACATCCAAAATCATGTGGCATTGGTCACACATTAGAAGAAGGCACTTCCTCCAGAAATGTTGGTACATCTAAAGCTAGATTCAAGAATCCTTCCAAAAACACCATCACATCTTCCCATCATCCCTCCAAATCAAACGATTTTATTCCTCCTCCTCCATCATTGCAACCCAGAACAACCTATGACATCCCTCCTTCATCCTCTAAATCCATTTTGGGTCCCTATGTCCCAAAATCTACCATTACATATCCTTCATATACCAAATCCATTTTGGGCCCTTACATCCCAAAATATCATCCTTCATCTTATCCTACTTAGTCCTTCATCCAAAATCCAAGCATCCCTACCCCGGATCAACACAAGAACATGCCCATATCTCCTATCTACCAATCTCCTTCCATCTCTCCATCCATATTTCCTCCATCCCACATAGCTCCTCATATTCCTTCCAATGCTTCTCATAATTTGGATGCCATATCCAAAATGTATAAAGGGAAATATCCACATAAATCCAAAGACTTTTAATGTCCAGTCTAAATGACATGCTCAACCAAAGCAAAATCCCATCAATAAATCCAAAGCATCCTAATGTCCACAAAGTGCCAACAAAGAAAAAGCAAAATGTGATGCATACCAATGGCCAGAAAGGTCCACCAAAGATAAGAAAAAGATGATGTGGATCCCAAAGCAAAAAGATGTAATGCATATAAAATAAATATCCACAATGGCATCCAAAGTTGCTAATCTCCTAGCTACTCATCCCTCTCCTCCATCTTCCAAATCTATTTTGGGTCCTTATGTCCCAAAATCTCCTAGCACAATTCCTCCATCACATCCACCTCTATCTTCCATGTCCCATCCACTTTATCCACCTTCCCCACAACATGTGCCAATGTTGGTCCTAACATCATCTCCATATCATGGTCACTTACCATCTTTCCATCCAAACACTTTCTATCACCATATCTCCCATCTCCCCCATCCCATCCATGCCTTTGCACAATTCCTCCATCCTAATAAAGTTGTACCAACATCCAAGAAAACTAGAAGATCAACATCCAATCAGCAAAAAGGTCAACAAAAAATTAGAAAGTTAGCAACAAATCAAAAGGTCAGCAACAAATTAGAATATCAGTGAAAGACCAGCACAAAGTTAGCAACACATCAGAATATCAATGAAAGATCAGCACAGAGTTAGCAACAAATCAGAAAAATCCATAAAAATTGAAAAAAATCAAGAGAAAAATATCAAAAAAGAAAAGAAAAAGAGAAAAACATTCATCCACTCATGAAAACTTAGCAATTCAAACACCTTGGACAAGTACCATGATGAAAACCTAGCAAATAGGTTTCATGTGAAGGTCCCCCCAGTTCCTTTCCACAATTGGGGGCCATTCCCTTCTATCACCATCTTATCCATCATTTCCTCTATCCCATCTATCTCTCACTTCCTTCATCCTCCTTTGGATCTCGATGAGAAAATAGAGATCACCTAGGTATACATGCTTTTGGGCATTTTCCTGCATCCATTACCAATATTCTTCCATCCAATCATACCCCATCCTAATGCCTATGAAATACATGAACTATCCTAAGTAGGGGGCATCTTATTCCTTGGTGACATATTCCTTAGAGACTATCTTTCATCCAAAATATTCCATCTCCCAAATCCCTCAGCAAATCCACCATCCAAATCTCCAAGCATTCCTCTATCCAGATCCCTCAGTGGTTCCTCCAGCACCCATCTTCCAATCCTCAAGAAAATCCACCATCCAATCTCTCCAAATCTTCCTCCAATCTAATCCTCAAGAAAATCCTCATCCAATCCATATCTTCCTCCAATCCAAATCTCCCAAGCACTTCCTCTATCAAAATCCCTCAATGGTTCCTCCAGCATACATCTTCCAATCTTCAAGAAAATCTAACATCCAATCTCCTTCAAGAAGTCTGTCATCCAAATCCTAAGCATTCATCTATCCAAATCCCAAGTAGTTCTTTCATCCAAATCCAAATCTTCCTCCATCCAAATCTCCCAGGAGTTCCTCCATCCAAATCCCAAGCATTTCCCTCCAACATTAATCCCTAAGCATTTCCTCCATCTTGGCATCACTTGGTATCTTCCCTTGTCATTGGTATCTAGCTCTAGGCTATCCCAATGCAATCCAATGTCATCTATCCATATCCTAACATTCTCCCAACAAAATCCTCCAACATCTTCCAATCCTATCCATGTCTTCTACTAATCCAACATCCAAGATCAAGCCAACCATCCAATCACATCCTTAGTCTTGTTCCTAGTCTTGTATCAAGTCTTGATCTTAATCCAATCATCATCGTTGGGATGCATCCTTCACAAATCTATGTCATTTTAGGACACATCATCTACCATCAGTCCATCTTGGCTTTCCATCCCAACTGGGGCATCATCTAGCATATCTTGAAGCTTCAGCTTCATCCCTAGGTTCTTTGTACATCCTATCCTGAGTCTTGTACCATAGTGTCAGTTGTGTCTCCACCTAAGCTCATTTGTAAATATGTGTCTTTAGGTGCCATCCTTTGCATCAATCAACCCATGTGTCATTGTGACCTAATCCAGCTCAGTGCTTCAGCAATAATCCCTTGGTCCTTTTGAGGTTCGAGAGTCTTACCTATCTCTTGTCATAGGAATCCTTATCCAATTACCCATCATCTGCTTCACCAATCCTTTGAGTTTCTCAATCCTTATCTTAAATCAAATCAATCCCAGTGCTACCCTTTGACATAAAATTTGTCTAGGGAATCTTGTACTTGTCTTTGTAGGCCTCATCATCTCAAGAAAGAGATTAGCATGCACTGGTAAGAATCTCATCTTTTGAATATCATCAGTCTATCGTAGGTTGACAAATCAAATCCAATCCTATCTAATCCCACATCATGAAGCAGCAACTCATCCCCAACACTTTGCAATCTCCCACCAATCACACCAGGTCCTTGACAATGTATGCTTCCTCACGTTTAGACTAAATCTTTCCACCATCAAACCAAATCAATCATCCCCAATCATCCTACCTATGGCAAGAGGTTTTGTGAGATACTTGTTATTTCATTTGGTCCTTTGAATCTTTTCTAATCTTTTGAGCTATCTTGTAACTATCTCCCCAGATCCTTGTACATATTATCATCATCTTGTTGTACATATCCTCGTTAGCCCTACAGCAGTATTTGATCAAATATCTTGTCCTACTTAGCCTTTTACTTCAGCAACATCAATTGTCGACTATCCTTGATCACAGTGGTTATCCTTGACTCATCATTTTTCAGTGAACAACAACACTCATTCTCCCTGTTAATTCAGGTCCGCACAGATGTATGCTTTTGTATTGTCTAGCCTAAGCCTAATCATAGATCTGCATAGATGTATCCTTCTATTTTGTCTAACCTAAACAATCAAACCAAGTCCATGATGATGTATCCTTCACCATGTTCAGACATAATCTCCCCCCATCAACCATCAAACTCTTTCCTTGGCAAAGGATGTCTTTTGGAGTTATCATTTTGACCTTGGATTTTATCCTTTGGGTCTTTTTAACTATTTTATGGCTTCGTGTTTTCCTCTACTCAAAGTCACCGTGATCCTTTATATCATCATGTGCAGTGAATGAGGGAAATCTGGGGCATGGTCTTTTGATCTTTTTCTTCTGTCTATGAGTCAGTCGTGTGTTTGTGGTTTCTTCAGCATCATTTCTACCATGCTTCCTCTTTGGTTCATGCATGATGTTGGGGCAACCCTGCGTGTCTTTTTAGCATCGGTCCTATGCAACACTAGTGATAAGGTCTTGTGTTCTTTTGTAACCTTGGAAGGTCTCTCACATTTCTATATCAAACTAGGTTGTGCTTTCAAAATATCCAACACATGGAGCTCCCTAAATCCCCCATCCTACATCATATAAATTAATCTTGCATCTTTCATATAGTTTCATCCTACATCTCACCATCATATTGCATTCATGCATCTTTTCTCTTGGAAGGTCATCTATTTATTCCCCTTCCCTCCTTCTCTTTCTCCTATTGTTTCCTTTCAAGAAAATTCCACAAAGTTTCCTCTTTGCGCGTTATTTTCTCAAGGGGGCACAACCCCTTATTCCTCTAAATTCTAGCCTAGGGCATCTTATTTTCTTATCTTTGGCATGACGCCACTTGTCGCATTGCATCAAAGAGGGGAAAAATGTAGACACCTAAAAATCCTTTAGAAAATAAAAGTATTTTTATTTTTTGAAAACCCCTGATGACATCATCATTTACTAATTAATTATTTATTTAATTATTAAATATATTTTTATGCCACTAAACCCCTTTATTTTAATTAAGCATCTTTAATTAAATAATCCCTCCCCAAAGCATTTAAATCAAATTTAAATGATTTTCCTATCTTTATAGAATCCATATTCAATAAATGATGTCACAATCCCTAAATAAATTTTATATTTATTTAAAGCATCAAAACCCTAGAATCTTCTAGACATTCCTAAACCCTTCCAATCTTCCCTAAACCTACTTAGGAGATGTTTCCTACATTTCCTAAGCTAATCCAAGTCCCCTTGACTTTTGGTCAAACCCTTCCCGCAATGAGCCTTACACACTCATTTAAGCCTCTTACACACTCTTTAAGGCTTCTTACAGCCTCATAAAGAGACCCATGTCTCTTCTTACACACTCATTTAAGCCTCTTACACACTCTTTAAGGCTTCTTATAGCCTCATAAAGAGACCCATGTCTCTTCTTCCACATGTGTTCCCCTTGCACACTTCCCTAGTGTTTCTCACACATGTGTGAGAAACCCTAACCCAAGGTAAACCTTACCATACCCCAAACCATACCTCTTACTCTACCCCAAACCTTGACTGTAACCCTGAGTGTTCTTCTTAACCCAAGCCCTTCCAAAATCCTATAAATACTCCTCCTTCCAAGAGAAAATTATTAGCTTAGTTTTTATCTTCAATGTATTTTTATCATGCTCATTTACTTCCAGACTTAGCATAATCATTCCCAATTTTTAGATTTCATGCTTTCTAACACATCTTAGCTTAGCCTAATGGATTAAACCTAGTTTACTTCATTTCTTTGCATAACATATAGCATTGTATCACATATCTATTTGGTTAAAAACAATATTAGCATAAGCATGATGTAGCTTAATCTGCATCTTAGCTCCATTTTGGTCCCTTGGGCTCCAGGGGAAATTAGGTCTTCCATACCTAATTTTTTGCCAATATAGAGTATCCATGGTCCTTGAATGATCCAAATCCCCCCTAATCATCATTAGGGACATGCTCCTTATTTTTTGAGAGCACACCCACATCCCTAAAGCGAGAGCAAATCAAACAGTGACATGGTGCTCTCGTTTAAGCTCTATATGAGTGTCTTTACAAATAGTTTTCTTTATAAGCTAGGTAAATTATCATAAACTAATGTTTGACATGTCTATGCCTTTCAAGATAGATTAGGTTTAAACTTATCACAATGAGAAGTTTTAGATACAAGAGAGAATGTATGATAGTAATCAGATTATAGAAATCAGAGAGGTTGTTGCTGCAGAAGAACTTGTTGAGGCAAAATGTGAAAAAGAGACTTTTGATGCTAAAACAAATGAGTCTATTGAGGTTCCTAAGCCTCTGAGGTATGTAAAGAATAATCATCTTGAAAATCAAATTATTGGTAATTCTAATCAAGGAGTAATGACTAGATCAAAGGTTAGAGAAGAAATTTGTTTAATTTCTCAAGTTGAACCAAAGACTACAGATGAAGCATGTAAAGATTAATCTTGGATAAATTATATGAAGGAAGAGTTAGATCAGATAAAGAAGAATAAAACTTGGGAATTGGTTCCTATTCCTAAAGACAAAAATTTAATAGGAACTAAATGGGTTTTCAGAAACAAAATGAATGAAGAAGGAACTTTTGTAAGAAACAAAGCAAGATTGGTATGTAAAGGTTATTCATAGCAAGAAGGCATAGATTTTGGAGAAATATTTTCTCCTGTTGCTAGAATAGAGGATGTGAGATTGTTCTTGGCTTATGCTGCACATAAAGACTTCAAGGTATATCAGATGGATGTGAAATCTACATTCTTGAATGGGGATCTTGAAGAAGAGGTATACATAGAACAACCAGATGGATTTCCTCTATTAGAAGATAGAAACATGGTATACAAGTTAAAGAAGGCATTGTATGGACTGAAGCAAGCTCCAAGGGATTGGTATGCAAGGTTAGACAAATACTTAGTTTATCTTGGATTCAGGAAAGGTAATGCTGACAGTAATTTGTATTTAAGAACTAGTGAAGATGGAGTTGTGATAATTGAAGTTTTTGTTGATGATATTATCTTTAGAGGCAATGATGATTTTTTTAAGAAGTTTTCTAAAGAGATGAAAAATGAATTTGAGATGTCCATGATAGGTGAAATGAAATTCTTTCTTGGACTATAAATAATTCAGAACAAGAAAAGAATTTTTATTTCTCAGACTAAGTACCTTAAAGAAATGTTAAAGAAGTTTGGAATGGAAAACTGTGAACTAGTGGGAACACCCATGGTGACCAGTAATAAACTTTCAAGTAATGATGAGACTCAATGTGTATTTCAAACCAAGTATAGATCAATGGTTGGTGGATTAAAATATCTAACTCATATCAAACTAGATATTGCTAATATTGTTGGAATTGTGGCTAGATATCAAGCATAACCAAAAGAGACACACCTAGTTGTTGTGAAAAGGATATTTAGATATTTGCAAGGGATAATTGAATATGGCCTATGGTATGATAGGAATGATATTTTTGAAGTTCATGCTTATACTGATGCTGATTGGGAAGTAAATATTGATGACATGAAGAGTACTAGTGGTGGTGCATTTTTCCTTGGGAAAAAGTTGGTTTCATGGCTAAGTAAGAAGCAAGATTGTATAGCTCAATCTACTACGGAATTATAATATGTTGCTTCTACTATTAGGTGCACTCAAATTGTTTAGATGAAACAAATGTTGAAGGATATTGGAATAAATTTTGATGAGACAGTGGTTATCCATTTTGATAACACCAGTATAGTGAATATTTCAAAGAGCCCAGTGATCCATTAAAAAATCAAACATATTTCTATCAAATATCACTTCTTGAGAGACAAGGTGGCAGATAAGGAAATAATGTTGGAGTATATTAGCACAAAGGAATAGATTGTAGACATATTTACAAAGTTGTTTCCAAAAGATAACTTTTAATATCTCAGAGGTATGCTTGGGGTTCAGGCCCCTCCTAGTCAAAATTAAATGATGCATGGATGCATCAACCCAAAGGTTTTTAGAGCCTTATCATATTCTGGACTTGATGTAGGGATATACTCCTTCGAGGGAGTGATCATGTGTGGAATCTTATAGAATATATTTGGGTGATTCAGGACCTGGTTCATGAAAGATGAAGAAGGAGAACTTTGGATACCATATGGAACCCTTTTCCATTGTTTTCAAAGGGGGAGCATTGAGAAAATCCCTACTATATGGGGAGATTGTATAGAGGTGTACTATGAGAGTACTATTTAGTTGCAGAGCTTTGGATTGATATAAGTTTGGGATGGATTTTCCCATATGTTGACATCAATGCCGAAGGGGGAGATTGTTGGATATTGCTAATGTATAAGGAGATCGTTAATACATTTTATATTTTTAATCACTACATTACTAAATGGGTATTCATACTATTGTCATTTGTGTTTTTTCACTAATGTCAACATATGTTTCTATGAAGAGAACAAGCTGGTTATTACAGTGTACATACACTATATAGATGTTTCAGATCATGCAAAGTAAGATAAGAGTTCTGGATGATTTTTTGATCTTATATCCAAGATTGTGTCATATGATGTTGCATATTGGATGAGTTACAGATGTTTTGGTGAAGACTAGTTACTGGACAAAGACAATAAAACATGACAGAGATAGTCTCTATGTTTTTGGTATTCCTTACAAAAGGTATGGAATCAGTGTATGCAAACTTAAGGGATGAAAGATAAGGTACTGGAGAATGTTCTTTGGTCAATGCAAGGTATGGAATGCTGCATGATTTCAGTTGTAGTGTGTGTTCTGGAGAAGACTTATTTGGGGGCTAGCTTCAGAGATGTGGCCTGCATTTTGGTTAGAGAATGTGAATTAAGGATGTCGGTCCTTAATTATTGTAATGTAATCATTATATACTTGTTTTAGATACTATGTGTATCTTATCAAGGGTCTATGTAATTGTTTGTAAATTGGGAAAGCCTAATTGGCTGACCTGATCATGGAAATTGTAATAGGGTATATATGTAAGATCTTTTCCTTGGAAAAAACATGGTGAGAATGTATGTGATGTAAATTCAAAGATTTTAAAAGCTAAGAGCTTGTTTCTGTTGCATGTAGAGCATAGGTTTACTGGTGTACTTCATTGTAACAAATAAAGAAAAGACATTTGTGTTAGGAATGAATGCTAAAGTGTTTGGCACCCATTCTATAGTATTTTTTGTTGCATTCATGACTATGATTTCCATTGATGTCAACATAATGTTTTACCGAAGACTTGCAGAGAAGTAGGCAGTGTTTTGATTAGCGCACGTGGGATATTGCAGTTGGAGCTATGTGATGTTGAGGATATACTCTTTGATATGTTATATGTCTATGGTTAAGAGTGCAGATAGTAATTCTTTTATTCATGGAAATTATGACCATTTTGGTGGAAGTAGTATTCAGGCAGTGTTCCTGAGTAGCAGTTTTTGGCAATCGGATGATATCTCATAATCAAGATGGAATCTAGCTTTGTGTAGTTAAAGTGAATTTAGAGACACATTGATAGTGATTTGGATGATAGCAGAAACTTTGAAGTCACGTGAGTGAAGATTTATTGTATTTGGAAGCCGACAGTTTTATGTAATTTTGGTGTAGCATGTGGAAACTTTTATTTTGTAATTGTGTGTCGACTCATTTGTAATTATTTGAGTGTGGTATAAAGGAAGGAATTTTTTTCCTTTTTTTAGTAATGATGTGTGATGCGGTATGCATGAAGTGAAGAAAAGAGTTAAGTATGAGAGCGAAATTGTGAAGGAAGACATGCAAAGTATAGAGATCTGAAATTGAGATCTGACGTAGCAGTGAGTGCGGTTTGGCATAGTAGGAGAAGAGGTAACATATTATTCTATTGAATAATGCAAAGATTATTTGGATAGTGAGTTCAGTGATCTTACCTTGAAGCTGTTTGGGCAGTGGGTCCTTCTGTCTTCCACAACTCTTAACAGGGTTAGAATCTTTTAACAGGGATTCAAAATCTCCTAACAGGGATTTATATGTAATAAATGTATTTCATAAGACTCCTAACAAATTCCATCCTTTCATGAGGAATATTCATATTAGTGCATCTTTTGTGGGCATCATTCCCACCAGGGTTTACTCTTTGATCAAGAGGTTCCCTAGTCAACATATCTTGTGTTATTGTGTAATTGTGTATGAATATCTTTCTATGGTTGGTAATTATATTGCTTGCATGGTTTAATGTTATTGAAGATGATAATAGTTATAATTATCAGATAACCAATTCACCCCCCCCCCCTCTTAGTTATCTTGGTGGACTTTACTTTCTAACAATTGGTATCATAGCAGCAGGTCCTTGAAAGAGAAGTTTAACAGCTTTAGGAGATCCATGGTGAATTTCAAGAAAGAAAGCCCTAAGTTTGATGGAGTAAATTTTGACAGCTGGAAAGAAAAGATGAAGACACATCTACTATGCTTAGGACTAGGTTATTGGTTAACTATAAAGAATGATAAGACTATCATTGAAGAAGATGATCTTGAGACATGCTCTAATGATGAGAGAGATCTATTCATGTGTAACATACTTGCAAGAGAAGCACTTTTGACAGCACTTCTGGAGAATGAATATAGTCAGGTAAAATGTTAGAAAAAGTCTCATGAAATTTGGAAAGCTTGACACTCTACTTTTGAAGGTGATGAACATGCAAAAAGAGTTAGATTACATAATTGGATATGTGCATTTGAAGATATAAGAATGTTGGAAGATGAATTTGTTAGAAGCTATATTGGTAGAATGTCAGAAATTGTTGCAAGGATAAAATCTTGTGGAGGAACAAAGATAGAGAATGAAGTGATATGGAAAATTTTGAGGACATTGACTCCTGTATTTAAGTAGACAATACAAATGATTGAACAAGTTATACCTTGTACTATGAACTTTACAAGAGAGACTCTTCTTGGAAGATTGGAAGCAGCAAAGATGAACCTAAGGTTATTAGGAGACTTACCTAAAATGGAGATAGCATTTAGTGCTCTTAGTATTCACCCTACATTGTCAAGAAGCATCAGTGTAAGCAGAGATTATGCTGGCACCAGCAGATCTAGAAATGAAGAAGACAAGAAGATTGAAGAAGGTATTGCCTTGATTGTGAAAAAAGAACCAAACGGTAAGAAAATTTATAAATGTTGGACTTGTCAAGAATATGGTCATTTTGCATCTAAATGTCCTAAGAGAGTTAAAAAGTACAAAAATAATTTCAAGCCTAAAAGATCTAAGGAATGTTATTATGCTAATGATGAAGACCTTGAAGCTAGTATTGAGAGAACTTTAAGTGAAAGTGATATTGAGAATAATGATGAAATAGGATTTGTAGCAATTAAAGAAGAAAATTCTAAAACTAATGTTAAGGAAGAAAAAGCCTTAGTTTCCCAAGTTGAAAAGAAAGTTGATTGGACTATAGACAGTGGTTGTTCACATCATATGACTGGTGATATGAAAAAGTTCATAAAGTTTAACAATTATGATGGAGGAGTTGTTAGAGTTGGTAACAATGCACCTTGTTTGATTAAAGGTATAGGATCTATTACTCTTGATGGAAAGACTAATACTGATGATGTTTACTTTGTGGATGGATTGAAACATAATCTTTTGAGTGTTGGACAGTTAGTTGATAAGGGATATCAAGTTTGGTTTACTGAGAAAACTTGTGTGATAAAAGATAAAGATGGAAATCTGATTGGAACTAGATCTAGTACCAAAGGTAATGTATTTTAGTTGAATCATACTGAGATGACATGTTTGATTACTAATATTGATGATAGTTGGTTATGGCATAGAAGGTTTTGTCATATAAAATTTGATAATATTGTGAAAGTAAGTACTACACTTGCAGTAAGGGATTTGCCTAAAATTATGAAGCCTACTAACATGATTTGCAAAGAATGTGTGATGGCTAAGCAGAAGAGAAGTTCATTTCCTAGTAAGAAGTTCACATTGGTAGAGAAGTTGGAGATTGTTCATACAGACTTGAGCGGTCCTACTAGGACTAGAGGATTCTATGGAGAAAGGTATTTTATGATTCTTGTTGATGATTTTACAAGAATGATGTGGATTGCATTTCTGAAAGAAAAATTTGAAGCATTTGATAAGTTTAAGATCATTAAAAACAAAGTTGAGAATGAATCTGGAATGAAGATTAAATGTTTGAGATCTGATAGAGGCCGTGAATTTACTTCTAGAGAGTTTAACACTTTTTGTGAAGTGAATGGTATTAAGAGACAGTTTTCGGCCCCTAGAACACCTGAACAAAATGGTACTGCAGAAAGAAGAAATAGATTAGTGACTGAAGCAGCAAGAGCTATGTTATTTGAGAATGATTTAGCAAAGACATTTTGGAGAGAAGTAGTAAATACAGTAGTATATACAATGAACAGAGTACAAATCATAGTAGACACATACAAGACACCTTATGAATTATGGTTTGGACATGCACCCTCAGTTAAGTATTTTAGAATTTTTGGAAGCAAATGTTATATAAAGAGAGATGATGATATTGGAAAGTTTGATCCTAGAAGTGATGAAGGTATTTTTCTTGGATATTCTTTGAAGGGAAAAGCATATAGATGTTACAATAAGAGAACTAAAACTATTGTTGAGAGCGTAAATGTTAAAGTTGATGAAAAGTTCAAAATTCAGGAAAGAATACTTGATTATGAATCTAATGAAGAAGCTCATCTAAAGCCTAACACTGAAACTACTGAATTATTCTATGAAACTGACAGTGAATTATTGAATGAAAGTCATGCTGAAGAAACCAGAGAGGAATCTAGAAAAGAATCTATAGTTGAAGCAAGATCTGAGACTATGACACCGAACAGGTATTTATCAAGACATCATCTTGTTGAACAAGTTATTGGAAGTTTGGACAAAGGAGTTCTGACTCAGAATAAGGTACATTTATGTTTGACTTCTCAAATTGAACCTAAATCTACTAATGAAGCTTGTGAAGATGAACATTGGATTAATGCTATGAGAGAAGAACTAGATTAGATAGAAAAGAATGAGACATGGGAATTGGTCCCTAGACCTAAAGATAAGAATGTGATTGGAACTAAATGGGTATTCAGAAACAAGATGAATGAACAAGGAGAAGTTGTAAGAAACAAAGCAAGATTGGTATGTAAGGGAAACTCACAGCAAGAAGGAATTGACTATGAAGAAACTTTTTCACTAGTAGCAAGAATTGAAGTAGTAAGAATGTTTTTGGCCTAAGTAGCTTTTAAAAAATTCAAAGTGTATCAGATGGATGTGAAGTCAACATTTTTGAATGGAGAATTGGAAGAAGAAGTCTACATTAAGCAGCTTGAAGGTTTTCCTTTGACTCAAGAAGGAGACATGGTATGTAAACTAAAAAAAGCATTATATGGACTAAAGCAAGCACCTAGAACTTGGTATGCAAGACTGGATAAGTATTTGTTAAAGTTAGGATTTGCTAAAGGAACAGCTGATAGCAATCTATACACAAAAGAAATTGAAAATGGTTTGTTGATTATAGTTATTTTTGTTGATGACATTATTTTTGGAGGAGAAGATGAAGCTAGTGAAAAATTTGCTAATGAAATGAAGACTGAATTTGAAATGAGTATGATTGGTGAGATGAAATACTTTTGGGATTACAGATAACACAAAACAATGATGGTATCTTTGTAAGTCAGACAAAGTACTTGAATGATTTGCTGAAAAGATTTGGAATGGAGGATTGTATGGTAATCGGACATAGTTATCTAGCACAGATGAAACACCGGTAGTTGAGCAGAAGAAATACAGATCCATGATTGGAGGATTGTAGTATTTGACACACACAAGACCAGATATAGCACATTCAGTTGGAATTGTGGCAAGATTTCAAGCTGAACCTAGAGAATCACATTATGCAGCAGTAAAGAGGATACTGAGATATTTAAGAGGCACAATGGACTATGGATTGTGGTATGAAAAATCTGATGATTTTACCCTATGTGCATATACAGATGCTGATTGGGGAGGCAGTGTTGATGATAAGAAAAGCACCAGTGGAGGAGCATTTTTCCTTGGAGGAAGATTAGTTTCTTGGCTAAGCAAGAAGTAGAATTGTATTTCACAGAGCACAGCAGAAGTAGAGTATGTAGCAGTAGCAAAAAATTGTAACCAGATAATTTGGATGAAGCACATGCTGAAGGATATTGGAATTAAATTTGTTGAACCTATTGTTATACATTGTGACAACACTAGTACAATCAGTATGTCTAAGAATCATGTACTAAACTCTAAGACAAAACATATAGAGATCAAGTATCATGTTGTAAGAGAGAAATTTGCTGAGAAAGAAGTCAGACTATAGTACATAAGAACAAAGAAATAGATAGTAGACATATTTACAAAGCCTTTGCCTAAGGATAAATTTGAGTATCTAAGAGGTATGCTTGGGGTTATGCCCCAGCCTAATTTTGAGTAATGATGCAATTGGTTGCATCCGTCTAGTAATTTATGAGCCCTATCTTTCTTCTGGACTGGATGTTGGTACTTCCTTAATGGGGGAGTATGTGTATCTGAGCTGAGTCATGAGGACTCTAGTAAATGTATTTTATAAATAGTGTCTTTTGACATTGAGTTGTTGTTGACATAGTGATGAAATTTCTATCATTGATGTCAATGGGGGATAAGTATGCATGAAAAACAATATGAGAAAAACAATATGAGAGAACTGAATGGGATAACAAAGCAAGATTTGATTGATGAAGAGGATTTGAAGAAGCAGTGTTACAGTATTGGATTTTTGGAACATTGGATGTTTTTCATCTATGTTGCCATCAATGCCAATGGGGGAGATTGTTAGGAATGAATGCTAAATTTTTTGGCACCCATTCTATAGCAGTTGTTGTTGCAATCATGACTATGATTGTCATTGATGTCAACATAGTGTTTTACTAAAGACTTGTAGAGAAGAAAATAGTGTTTTGATTAGCGCACATGGGATATTGTAGTTGGAGCTATGTGATGTTGAGGATATACTCTTTTATATGTTATATGTCTATGGTTAAGATCATAGATAGTAATTCTTTTATTCATGGAAGTTATGATCATTTTGGTGGAAGCAGTATTCAGGCAGTGTTCCTAAGTAGCGGTTTTTGGCAATCAGATGATATCTCCTAATCAGGATGGAATCTGGCTTTGCACAGTTAAAGGGAAGCTAGATACACATTGATAGTGATGTGGATGATAGTGCAAACTTTGAAGTCACACGAGTGAAGATTTATTGTATTTGGAAGCTGACAGTTTTATGTAATTTTGGTGTAGCGTGTGGAAACTTTTATTTTGTAATTGTGTGTCGACTCATTTGTAATTATTTGAGTGTGGTATAAAGGAAGGAATTTTTTTCCTTGTTTCAGTAGTGATGTGTGATGCGGTATGCATGAAGTGAAGAAAAGAGTTAAGTATGAGAGCGAAATTGTGAAGGAATACATGCGAAGTATAGAGATCTGAAATTGAGATCTAATGTAGCAATGAGTGTGGTTTGGCATAGTTAGAGAAGAGGAAACATATTATTCTATTGAATAATGAAAATATTATTTGGACAATGAGTTCAGTGATCTTACCCTGAAGCTTTTTGGGCAGTCGGTCCTTCTATCTTCCATAACTCTTAACAAGGTTAGAATCTTTTAACAGGGATTCAAAATCTCCTAACAGGGATTTATATGTAATAAATGTATTTCATAAGACCTAATAGAGTCCATCCTTTCATAAGGAATATTCATATTAGTGCATCTTTTGTGGGCATCATTCCCACCAGGGTTTACTCTTTGATCAAGAGGTTCCCTAGTCAACATATCTTGTGTTATTGTGTAATTGTGTATGAATATCTTTCTATGGTTGGTAATTATATTGCTTACATGGTTTAATGTTGTTGAAGATGATAAAATTTATAATTATTAGATAACTAATTCACCCCCCCCCCCTCTTAGTTATCTTGGTGGACTTTACTTTCTAACAATTTGTTGTCGGACAGTTCAAAAGATTGTGTATTTCTTCATATACACTGTGTTGCGAACATCGAGTTCTGAAGGTCGATTTAACCTAACCAAAGCCCACCCTTCTATCTTGACTCCTAAAAGGGTCTATCCTCTAACAAGGAATGTGTACTATAATGTTTCAATAAGCTCCTAACAAGGCTGAATCTTCTAACAAGGATACTACACTCTCAGTACATCATTTATGGGTGCTAATTCCCACTGGGATTTTTACCTTTAATAGGGTTTCCCCGACACCAAAATATTTTTTTATTGTGTTGGAATTAATTGTGTTCATTGGATTTTATATTGCTACTATTCAAAGTTTAAAGTTTAATAATCTATCATACAATTGATTCACCCCCCCCCCTCTTAGTTGTATTGTGGAATGTTACTCCTAACATAACCATGCCTCCTAACCCAAGCCCTTCCTCAAAATCTATAAATAGGAGGCCTTCCATGATAAAAGTAGTATAATTCTTTATTTAATGTTATTATGTTAGAATAGTTTCCATTCTTAAGCACATCTAGCATGTTAGCTTAATTTATTTCATGTTTTCAGCTTCTTAACTCACTTATCTTAGATAAATGAGTAATAAGCCTTTTTTTTCCTTTTTTTTAATTATTTTATTTCAATTATAATCATATCCATGCTAATTTTAATGAAATTTAATTTTTTTTGTGAATATCATTCATATCCCAATCTACATTTGCATCCTCTGGGATCCTAGGGGTAAAACTAGTTCCCTATATTAGGTTTTTGTCCAATTCTTGGATTTCCATGGCATGTATTTGATCCTAATCATCTCATATATGCATTGGGGATACCTTCATTTTCCTTGGAGAGCACATCAACATCCCCCTGAAATGAGAAAATTAAACAGAGCCTAGGTGCTCTCATTTTGGCTCAATTAGAGGTGGTGTTTGTGAAAGTTTTTAATATCTGATTTGTATGCTAGATTAGATTAATTTTTGACTATCTATGCATGTTCCTAACATGTCGAGTTCACATCACTCACACTAATAAGGGGGGGAATGGTTTCATATTACAATAATAATAATGGTTTTTTTGGTTACTTTAGTTCCTATTTTATAACTGTCAGTGGTTATAACTATTAGTTTTCTTAAAACTATTCAAATGGTTATATACTACCTATTTAAATTCATTCTGGCTCAATTAATCAATCATTTAATTTTCAAGCTTTATATCAAGTTCCTATTCTACACTTTCATAAATCACCCTTCCAATCCTACATGAATAATCAAGCAATCTTCCAAAAATGCAATCCAAAACTTCTCCGATCATTTCAGAAATAAATCCTCACAAAAATATATCCATCCCCCTCAAAATTGAAAAGATAGAAATACAAATATACTTCCCAAAATTTGTATGGGAAAGGAAACCAATTCCCAACCACTTCATAAATAATAGGAGTTTATTAAATAGCTCTTATATGTTGCTCATAATAATATCCACCCACTCAACAAAATAATATTATTTAATAGATACATTTATGAACACACATATATATGCACATATATCTCTATAGAAAAATAGAACAACCACACAAAACATATAATAAGGGTGACAATGAAACCTATCCAACTAGGATAAAACCATTGAGGAGATTAAAATAACAATAATGGTTAAGAATAAAATCAATGATAAAATAATATATCCTAAAGCATAAATAGATGAATATAAAATTAATCCATAATTAATTTATTATTAAATACAATAAATCCAATCATACCAATGCCCTCAAACCATACCAAAGTATAAGAAAGGGAATTAGGTGAATTAGGATTTTTCAACACGAAAATCCAATAGGGTAACACTCCAGACCAAGATCATTCCTTAAGTAGAAAAATGGAAAGAATAGGTCTAATTGGGCCTTTATGATATCTCAATTTTAACCACCATTGAGTATTATTAAGGAATTCTTAGACCTATGAAATCAGGTGGAGTCGATGCATGATACCTACACAAAACTCTTGCACCAAGACAACAACATATTTGCATACATATATAATATGTTAATTAACATAGTCAATGAAAGAGAATTTTAACATCCTATCGATCTCATGAATGAGTAATATGTAATCATCCCTCGTCACACAAGAAAATCATAGAAAGGATCAATTCAAATTAATAACATAAAGCAAATCAAAATCTTAAGTTATCCTTAATGGCATCACCTGAATCATGGGTTAGTCCATAACATTACATCATTTACCTAAAACATAATCATCATAGATCATAATCATAAGGAAAACTATAAGTAATGATCCTATCTACTCAAAGACATTAAATCAAATTAGTATTCTTAGTTCATCCTTAGTGGTATCACCTCAAGCATCACTTAGAATATCACAGTACGTATTATAATTCACATGGTAGTAACAATAGTAAAATGTCAACATCATAGAACAAAGTTATAAAGGAATCGTAAGAAATGGACCTAACAACATCATTTTGTCCACCAAATATAAATCAAAAACAGCATGATCAAGTCCCAAAATATAAAGTCATCAAGAATAGTCCACTAAAATAGATCAGATAAGTAAATCCACACACACATTTAATACAGTATCACACCCACATAAGTAGAAAGGAAGACATGAAGGGGTATTACAACATCAAATAGACTTACCCCATTAGCTCATCTAAGTGAAATTTCAATGTCATAATACATGTTGGTTATTTTAGGATTATAGAGATGTTAATAAACTAGGTATATGTATATCTGAATAGTTTGGAAAAATAATAGTTTAATAAATGAAGAAAAGTGTATTTCTAAACTCAAATTCCTTATTATTTGAGACATTAAAATTTAAAAAGTACATATATTTATATAACCTTTATTCTCTTTAAATTCAAAAGTATTCAAATAAAATTTGGGGTCTAATATTTATATACTTTCTAGTGTTAACCATCATGTTGTCAAGGGTGGGAAAAATAAGATTTCAAAATCTACAACACCCAATATAATCTAATAAGAAGGTGTTATCCAATCTACCTTAGTGATTGAAAATTCATATGCATTGATTATATTTTATCATGGTGCTTGTCCCATCACTTATCCACAAATATAACTTTATGTGTTCAAAAAATAAAAATAAACATAAATAGGATAAATAAAAATTTAGATCTCTATAATATTTAGTAGACAATAAACTAGGATAAAATATATGATGAAACCCTTTAAATTAAGGAGAAACATCAAAAAAGAAAGTAAAAGAAGAAAGACAAAAATTACAAGAACTTACTAGTTTGGCAAATGGAGGAGTCTACCTCCTTTATATAAACTTTTTAATGAAAATATTAAGTGTTTTACCTTATGTATGACCCATTAACCATCTTTTGATATAAAACTTGGTGGAAAATATAGTACTTTCATTCGATTACAACAACTCATACCTTCTATCCTAAAATTACCACTAATTGTTTCTCTATTAAAATTCTTAAATTTATTATAGGCTCATTTATTTTAAAACTCAGACACTTATATCCATAAAATATAGGAATTCATCCATTTTAGATAAGTGCCCAGCTACATTGGTTAGTTATATGGTCATATTGGATATATATTCAAATATGCATCTAAATTAGCTATTTTCCAAAACAAAATAGTCATCTATCCATTAAAGATAAAGAGTACATAAAAAATAGGCATCTACAATGTTCAATCCATTCAAGAGCATAGAAAGAGTATATTTTATATTAAAATTGATGTTAGGGATCTATTCACTTTCCTTAATCAAAGTGTTCCATTAAATTATTAAATTATTTACTATTAATAAATTTAATATAATCTTTTTATAGAGCCATTTGAAGCCTAATTCTTAAATGTATCATTATTGAAAATATCCTTTATTATATATATATATATATATATATATATATATATATATATATATATATATATATATATATATATATATATATATATATATATTACATATCATACTTTCTAGTTTCATCCCTTAGTGTGGTTTTTAAGCAATGGCATTGTTTTCTCCATCAAGGTTCAAACCTCCATTGGTCCATTGTGATCTCGGACTTGTAGCTTCTCTAATCCAATGTGCTCATGGGTTTGGGCCTCAAATTTGTTAAATGGGGATGAGTTCTCCCATTTATGGCCTCACTAGTTCATAGCTCTAGGTCAAAATAACTTCACACGAGCCCGGATTGTGTCTTGTGTTAGCATCATCGGTCACATTAAAAAGTTTACCAGAGACTTATTTTTAAAAAAATTAGCGTACTTTAAAAAAGGAACAAGATATAAAATATGTAGTTATACTTTTAGTTCTAAGTTTGATGTGAACTACTATGTGAGTACAAAACCCTTTTTAGGACCTCATTCCCTCATGGAATTATTCTATGACCACTACCCATTAAGGGAAACAATGATCATAAGTAAATAATCACCACAACTATTACTTATTTTTTAAAATCCACTAATGCCTAATCCTAAATAATAATACCCATAAAATTTATTATAACAAATATTATATTATCATGATTGATATCAAATAACATAAATAAATTTATTTGAATGTATTCTACATCCTACATGAATGTTTACTAGGTTTAAACAAGCATGTTTGGGTTCATTCAATTAATATTTTTTTGTTTTCTGTCCAAGGAATATTATCCATCACTTATATGTTTAATATCAATAAGATTTTCCTTATTTTTCTATGGTGATTCAAAAGGATGGTACTACAAATGTTCTAATTAGATAACTATGGGCGAGGGTTTTAGCCTTTTTGTAGATCATCCATAAGGAAAAAGATAACAAAAAATTCTTGAAAAGATAAGTCGTTTAGAGGACAAAACAACAAGTATCACAAAGAGTGAGGTTAGTCTAATTTATTTGACCTAAGCAACTAGCTAGCAAGAGACAGGGAACCTAAAACTAAATTGAAGCTATATTTTAAAGACCAACTGGTCTTGAAATGAACACTGAAACCTTGAGAAAATAACTTGAACTATAACAAACACAAATAAGAAAAGGTAAATATAGAACCCCTAAATAAAAGAAATAAACTCCATCTTCAATGAAAATAGAGCTGAATTTTCCTAGTAGGAATGTAAAATTTTAATGAGCTAAAAACTAAAGCTAGAATGGAATTAAGAAAAAGGGAGATTTAGTTTGAATAAGAAGAAAAAAATAACCACCCTATGTATAGAAGAAGGGTCGTAAAATACCTAGGATGAAAAGCCCCCACACACTAACATCTAACTAAAAACCAACTTTCAGCCAAATAACCATCTCAGAGTAAAACCTCTACATACTCTGCTTCTGGGACCACCTCTACATGATCAACAGTAGCATGTCCTATCAAATATTCCAACTTAATTAGACCTTTGACCATAAACAAACTTCCAATCAAGAACCTTCAGCTCAGGGTCAGTTCTTCTACACCCTCTTCTTTATAAATTACTATAGTAAGATCAGTAGCCACATCTCTTATAAGAGAGTCCATCCCTATAATACCTATATGAACATAACCTAACAAAAAAACTATGTTTATATAACTTGTGATAGAATAACCTTAATAGTAACAAGTACTAGCCACCTCAAAATTGCTAGTCAATAAAGTAATATCTATTCCAAAGGCATTTGAAACTATGAGAATAGAAGAAAGGATCAAATAAACCCACTTCAGTAGCACCTATAATGTCATTATGGAGGGGCGTAAATACATCTAATGCAAGCAAGTTGGGGTTCCTAAGGCACCCACAACAAGAAATCATCACTTGACATAAATAGTCCTATTTTCCAACCTTTAAGTACAATTAAACTTGAAAAACACAATAACATTCAAAGAGTGTCATCCTCCCTTAATACCATTCTAATATTTCTTCAAAGTAGGGTTGCAAACAAAGCCAAACACTCAAGATGCACAAAGGCAATAGAGTAGACACTTGATAGAAAAGAAAGACAAAAAAAGTAAAATGATAGAACAAAGAAATTTGATGCATACTTTTATTGATGAAGTAACTTGATTATTTATACAAACAAGTAGAGAAAATCTCCCTGGCTTGATTAGAGTAAGTAGCATTAATTTCATCTTAATGAGATTAAACTTTAATTTTATTACCTTGTAAATTTTGTATTAAATATAGAGAAGTTTTTGTAATGGCCCCTATTTCTAATTCCAAATTATGCCTAATTTTTTATATTTGTGTCTATATAATCAATTTTTAAGATTTAATAATTGATTATTAGAAATATCATATTTCTAACTCTATATGAATAAATTTAGTCATTTTTAAAAAAATTAATTAATTGTGTAATATTTTTTCAAAACCACATTTGGAATAACATTATATAAGTAAACATATAATATTTTTAACATCAAAATTTGGGAGAACATTATATAAGTTTATTTCTTGCTTTTATGATGATGAATTATATGATCCATTAATAATTAGCAAAAAAATGTTCTATAAAAAAACCAATATTTTGTTTTAACTAATACTTTTATATTTCAATCATACTACCTATCCATCATCAAAACTAACATATTTAATATTGGAATATAAGATCTCGATCTAAATCCTTATCTAAACCATATAGCACACTAATATATAATTTTTTTCCAATTGAATGTTTGATGCAAGAGCAACTCAAATTCATGCCCAAATCAAAACATGGAAAAGACACTTTATTTCATTATTGAAAGACTAAATCATATTACAATGAACCCAAAATAGATCACAATGAAATCAAATTCAAGTTCTTTCAATTCATAGACTACACTATCGAAACACTCCATTATGCCCACTCTCTTTCATTCTTTGTCTATTTATTTTACCTTTCAAATGGCTACATAACTATTCTCATTTTCCCACGTTTCTCTTGTGGCATATCCCAAACAATCCTTAACTACACTTCTAATGATTTATATTTCCTATCTTCATTCTTTGTTAAGCACAGTTCACTTCTCTTTAAGGGTGCAGTTTCATTCTTGACTATGTTATGCACCTCTTGCTTTGGCTCCCTCTCTCCACTTCTACGTAGCCCCTGCCACACCCAATACCCCTCTCTTATTTTTTTATAATATGTCATGTGTATTTTTTTTATCTGAATATGCTATTGGATTGATGGATCTTCATATTCCTTTGTGGGGTTTCCTTTTCTCTAACTTTATTTCTTGGAGTTGGTTACCATTTTCATGTCTTGTCAATTCCTTCCATGGAGCTTAAGTGAATGAGATGATCATTAAACGATGATAAATCTCTATTTCTTCAACCAATCAAAATGTTAAATTTATTTGTTACTATCTACTATGAACAAGTTGCCAATTTTTCATCTTAATCTTTTATGAAAAATATTTTCCCCACCTCTTATTGGTATTGCAACTGTTAGTGTACATTAATTACAAGTTGTTGTACACCACCAGTTAACTTTAGTCATCTCCTTTCTAGATCCATAATTTATGGATGAGAGGTTGTTTTAATTGCAGTTTTGCTTTCACCATCAACTTCTCTATTAGGATCCATTTCCTTCTGCCTAAATTGAGGTTGTTAATTTAGTCTTCACCAAAATTGGTGTTTTCATTTGGTTACTCCTTAGAGTATAAAAATATTGTAATATTATTATTTTCAACAATGAATATGATGATTTTTTCAATGCTCTATTTTCTTTCCTAGATGCTATGTTATTTATCTATATCATCTATAATGTTTTGTCTTCTTTTTCTTTCTAGTTGATTTATGTTGCAGGATTGTTTGCAAAATTTAACATGGTGTCAAAGTGTAGGTGCCAGAAAGGAGAAGTTCAATTTTTTTGTTACATGTATAGAAAATCATAGCTGAAAAATAGAATTTTCAGCCTCTACTATTCTCACTTCATATAACTATTTTGATAGGAAACCAAATATTCTACTTCAACTCAAAAGTAGAGGCCTATATCAAATAGTTATGAATATGGAGGTTGAACCCAATTCAACAGTTGAAAAGACTGAATACTTCAATCGCATGGATGAAGTCTTTGTTGGAAACAATTGTCTGAAGGAAATTGCTACTCAAATTATGTATTGTCTTTGATGTCACACAATGTCATAGTCCGCAGCAATCAGTTCCTACCGAGCTCAGTCGGTCTGCCTGACAGGAAGATTAGTGCTTACCAAGTCCACTCGGTTATCAAAGAAAATCAGTGTCTACCGAGTCCACTCGGTTATAAAAGAAAAATCAACATTTACCGAGTTCAGTCGGTTGTCAAAGAAAAGTTAGCATTTACCGAGTTCAGTCGGTTATCGAAGGTAAAGGATTGTCGGTGTTTACCGAGTTCCCTCGGTCTCCGAAAGATTGTAGAAAGCTATGGTCACCGAGCACTATCGGCCCTTGAAGGATTTTTGCAAATAAAGTTTGCTTAATTCAGCCGACTGTTATACTAAATAATGTCGATTTGACAAATCTAAAATCATATAAATAAAAGGTCAAATGTGAAAAATAAAGAAGATATACAGCAGAAGATTTACAGAAGCAAGACAGGAAAGGTGTGTGTGAATTTGTGAAGGATGTTCAGATATCCTTAAGGTGCAGCAGAGATTTATTCGATCAGGAAGGATCACACTTATGCAAAATAGAGATCTGTAATCAGCAAGACAGTTGCATTATTATACAGGTCATTTTCATTGTTACCTTCTTATCATTGTAACAGTGAATTCTAAATCTCTTAACCGAGTTGGTTTAACAACCATATTGTAAATCCTCTAACAAGGTGACAATTCCATTGAATTATTTTCAAGACCTCTTACCAGGCCACTCCTAGCAGGGTGATTAAATCCTCTAACAAGGTCACACCTAACAGTGTGTTTTGTAACCTTTTACCGGGTTGGCTTCTAATCGGGCATCACTTCAGAAAAGTGAAAAATAGTATCTAGATACATTGGTGGTTTTTCCCATATTGAGTTTCCACATTAAATCTTGTGTCTCTTGTGTTCTTAATTGCTATCTTAATCATATACTAGTGCCGATGAACATCTAAAGATAACTTTGCTAAAACTTTCTGCATCTTCAAAGTTACTGCAATCTATTTACCGAGTGCTAAAACAGATAACATTCTTTAAGATATCCTAAGGGATCTGAAAAGAAATAATTAGGAAGTGTTTTATGGTTGACTGATTCACCCCCCCCCCCCTCTCAGTCACTTCATCCATATTCCATCAATTGGTATCAGAGCATTTGGTGCTTGCAGGAAGGGTTTCAAGGACCTAAGCTAAAGATCAGGATGTCTTACAAGAGGGAAATTCCAAAGCTCAACAGAGATAACTTTTCAGCATGGAAAGGTCTCATGTGACTTCATCTGGCTTCCATTGGTGATTCAGGATGCAAATACATTGATGAAGAATACACAGTTCCTACTGGTGCATTAACTGTTGAAGACATTGCAGAGAAAAAGACTCATAACACCATGATGATAGACATTGCATCTGCTCTCAGCTATGAAGAATTTGATGATATTAAAGAATGCACTACTGCATATGAAATGTGGATGACACTGAAGAAAATATATGGTGGTGATGCAAATGTGAAAAGAGCCAAAGCAGAAAGCCTAAGAGGACAGTTTGACAAAATGAATATGAAGGAAGATGAAAACATTGCAAAATATGTTGAAAGAATCAAAGCAAGTGTAAGTGCAATTAGAGCTTCTAGAGGAACAATCTCAGATGAAACTATTATAAGTAAGGTACTCAGAACATTACTCCCTATCTATGCAATAAGAGTATCAACTATTCAAGAAAGAAGATGTGAAACAAACCACAATATAACTTTGGATGCTTTAGTTGGAAGATTGACAGCCTTTGAATTAGACAACTATGAAAACTATGTTCCAAGTTCCAAAAACATTGAATCAGCATTTGAGGCCAAGGTTTCACTAAAGAAGAACAAGAAAATTAAAGAAGTTCAGTCAGAAAGTGAAGAAGTATCAGAAGAAAGTTCTGATAGTGATCTTGAAATTGTAGAAGCATTACTTGCAAAGAAGTACTCTAAAGGGAAAGGTAAATATAAAGGTAAAACTCCTTTAATCTATTTTTCATGTGAAGAAATTGGACATATTGTAGCTAGGTGCCCAAACAAGCAAGTCAAGGAAGAGAAGAGAAGTCACAAGTACTATGGCAAAAAGAATTTCAAATCATTCAAGGATAAAGGCAAGAAAACATGTTTTATGGCTAAAGATTCTGATGATAGTGAAGAAGAAATTGTCTTTATTGCTATAAAAGATGAATCTAATGATGATGAAGATAAGATGGCACTTATTTCTCATATAAGAAAAGATGATATATGGATAATAAACAGTGGATGTTCACACCACATGACTGGTGACAAGACAAAATTTGAATATCTAGAAGACTGTGATAGTGGCAATGTAAGATTTGGAAACAATGAACCTTGTTGTATAAAAGGAAAGGGAAGAATCTCATTAACCAAAGAACTCATATGTGATAATGCTTATTGGGTTGAAGGACTAAAACATAATCTTCTAAGTGTAGCACAGCTAATCAACACTGGTTTCAAGGTTGAATTCATGAATGGTCAAGCAAGACTGCTGGATGAAAAAGGAAAACTCATTGGATCGGGCAAACAAACAAAAGGTAACTTATTTTATCTTGATCTCAGTGAATATTCATGCTTTATTGCTCAAATTGAAGAAAGTTGGCTATGGCACAAAAGGTTATGTCATGTGAATTTTGATAACATGATAAAAATAAGAAAATTCAAGAAGGTTAGAGGCATTCCTACTTTGAAGAAACCTGATACTGGTCTATGTAAGAATTGTCAGATTGGCAAAATGAGTAAAACTAGTTTCAAGAGTAAGAACTATCAGTCTAAAGAAATTTTGGAAATTGTGCATACTGATTTATGTGGACCTATTGGAATACAAAGCTATACTGGAGATAAATTCTTTATTCTTTTCGTTGATGATTATTCTAGAATGATGACTGTTATGTATTTAAGAGAAAAATCAGAAGCATTTGAAAAGTTCAAATGGTACTTAGCAAGAGTGGAAAAGGAAACAGGGAAAAGATTGAAATGCTTAAGATCAGACAGAGGTGGTGAATTCATCTCCCATGATTTTAACAACTTTTGCATTGAAAGAGGAATCAAAAGATAGGTATCAGCTCCTAGAACTCCTGAGCAGAATGGAATAGCAGAAAGAAGAAACAGATCTATTATGGATTGTGCAAGGACTCTAATGATAGAAAAGAACATCACTATAAAGTACTGGAAGGAAGCTATCAGTACTGCAGTTCATACATTGAACCGAGTACAATTGAAGAAAGACACATTCAAAACTCCTTATGAATTATGGTATGGCTATAAACCCAATGTAAGTTACATGAAAATATTTGGTAGCAAGTGTTATATCTTAAAAGAATCCAGAAGAAATAAATTTGATGTGAAAAGTGATGAAGGAATATTCTTAGGATATTCTAGCAAAAGCAAGGCATACAAATGTCTGAACTTATCTACTCACAAAGTCATAGAAAGTATACATGTAAAATTTGATGAGTTTGCAGAAAAGACTGAAGAAGAAAGCAAAAGGGAACCTGAGAACTACAGAAGATTCATTTACATTGAACCTAAAACATTGGTAGACACAACTATCAATGAGGAAACTATATCTACCGAGCTGAGCACAGTTACCGAGTCACAAACCGAGTCACAAGAAGAAGTTCAAACCGAGTCACAGGAAGAAATTTAGACCGAGTCTCAGCCTGAAGTTACCGAGCAAATATCTACCGAGCCCGAGTAACCTGAAGAAGAGATCCTAGAAGACAACAGCATGACTCATTCAAAAAGCAAGGAACCTATACTAGCCAAGTATGTCAGAAGACATCATACACTAGATCAAATTATTGGAAACAAGTCAGATGGTACTATGACAAGAAGCAAGCTAAAAGGTACATGTCTGCTTATTGATTTTGAACCTAGAAATATCAAAGATGCATTGGAAAATGAAAGTTGGATTGAAGCAATGAATGAAGAATTAGAACAAATACAAAAGAACAAAACATGGACTCTTGTACCTAGACCTAAAGATAAGAATGTAATTGGAACAAAATAGGTATTCAGGAATAAGCTGAATGAAGATGGTCAAGTATCTAGAAACAAAGCTAGATTGGTATGTAAAGGTTATTCTCAAGAAGAAGGTATAGATTATGGAGAAACTTTTGCTCCTGTTGCAAGATTAGAAGGTGTAAGAACTCTACTTTCTTATGCAGCACACAAAGGATTTAAGGTATATCAGATGGATATAAAATCTGCATTTCTCAATAGAATTCTTGATGAAGAAGTCTACATTGAACAACCTGAAGGTTTTGTTGATCCAGATAAAAAGGACATGGTTTGTAGGTTACACAAAGCATTGTATGGTTTGAAACAAGCTCCTAGAGCATGGTATGAAAGACTCCATAACCATTTGATTTAGATTAATTTCAAAAGAGCCAATGATAATAGCAATCTATATATTAAAGAAGGACCAGATGACAAAATTGTATTGGCAGAAATATTTGTAGATGATACTATATTTACAGGGAATGAGGATCAGTGCAAAGAATTTTCAGAGCAAATGAACAAAGAATTTGAAATGTCTATGTTTGGTTTAATAAAATTCTTTGTTGGTCTTCAAATTCAGCAAAGCAAGAATGGTATATACATTACTCAATCTAAATACATTAAGGAAATACTTAAGAAGTTTGGTATGGAAGATTCAAAACCAGTTGGTACACCCATGTGTACTGGACTGAAACTTACCAAAAATGATGATTCAAAAGAAGTTGATCAGACCCTATACCGATCTATGATTGGAAAATTGCAGTATGTAGTACATACAAGACCTGATATTGCCTTAGCAGTCGGTATAGTAGCTAGATTCTTAGCAAAACCTAAAGAAAATCATATAATGGCAATCAAAAGAATCTTAAGATACTTAAGAGGAACTGAAGAATATGGTTTGTGGTATAAATTTGGAGGCAATCTAGACTTAAAAGTGTTTACTGATGTTGATTGGGCAGGGAACATTGATGACAGAAAAAGTACAAGTGGTGGAGCATTTTTTCTTGGAAAAAGACTGGTATCCTGGACTAGTAAAAAGCAAAACTGCACATCTCAATCCACAGCTGAAGCTAAATATGTTGCTACTGCAGTAAACTGTTCAAATATTGTTTGGTTTAAATAGTTATTAGAAGGTATGAAGGTTGAAATCAAAGAACTAGTTGTTATATTTTGTGACAATACTAGTGCAATAAACATTTCTAAGAATCTAGTGATGCATTCCAAAACCAAGCATATTGCTATTAAATATCATTTTGTCAGAGAATTGGTGCAGGACAAGGAAATCAGATTAGAATATATTCATACAAAAGAGCAGATTGCAGACATTTTCACCAAACCATTACCTAAGGATGCATTTGTGTATCTAAGAGGTAAGTTAAGGGTCATTCCCCTATCCGAGGCTCACTAAATATAGTTTTAGTGATGCATCAACCAGAACATGATTGAAAATCAACCAATTGATGCAGCATATTCAAGGAATCATTGCATATGAATCAGTACTTGAGGTACATTAATTTACACCGATATTATGTGAATTGTCTTTGGCATGTGTTGTCAAAGAGGGAGTGTTTGCTATGTCTTTGCTATTACTTCAAGAAATTTTCAATAGTCAGAAGGAAGATCAGAAGGAAGAATTTTTAGAAAAAAGAAAGTTTGCTGGCAAAGGGAGATTTGAATCTAAACCGAGCTAATTCTTTCAAATTTATTATGCTATGACATATTGTGTTGCCATCAATGCCAAAGAGGGAGATTGTTGGAAACAATTATCTGAAGGAAATTGCTACTCAAATTATGTATTGTCTTTGATGTCACACAATGTCATAGTCCGCAGCAATCAGTTCCTACTGAGCTCAGTCGGTCTGCCTGACAGGAAGATTAGTGCTTACCGAGTCCACTCGGTTATCAAAGAAAATCAGTGTCTACCGAGTCCACTCGGTTATCAAAGAAAAATCAACATTTACCAAGTTCAGTCGGTTGTCAAAGAAAAGTTAGCATTTACCGAGTTCAATCGGTTATCGAAGGTAAAGGATTTTCGATGTTTACCGAGTTCCCTCGGTCTCCGAAAGATTGTAGAAAGCTATGGTCACCGAGCACTATCGGCCCTTGAAGGATTTTTGCAAATAAAGTTTGCTTAATTCAGCCGACTGTTATACTAAATAATGTCGATTTGACAAATCTAAAATCATATAAATAAAAGGTCAAATGTGAAAAATAAAGAAGATATATAGCAGAAGATTTACAGAAGAAAGATAGGAAAGGTGTGTGCGAATTTGTGAAGGATGTTCAGATATCCTTAAGGTGTAGCAGAGATTTATTCGATCAGGAAGGATCACACTTATGCAGAACAGAGATCTGTAATTAGCAAGATAGTTGCATTATTATACAGGTCATTTTCATTGTTACCTTCTTATCATTGTAACAGTGAATTCTAAATCTCTTAACCGAGTTGGTTTAACAACCATATTGTAAATCCTCTAACAAGGTGACAATTCCATTGAATTGTTTTCAAGACCTCTTACCAGGCCACTCCTAGCAGGGTGATTAAATCCTCTAACAAGGTCACACCTAACAGTGTGTTTTGTAACCTTTTATCGGGTTGGCTTCTAACCGGGCATCACTTCAGAAAAGTGAAAAATAGTATCTAGATACATTGGTGGTTTTTCCCATATTGGGTTTCCACGTTAAATCTTGTGTCTCTTGTGTTCTTAATTGCTATCTTAATCATATACTAGTGCTGATGAACATCTAAAGATAACTTTGCTAAAACTTTCTACATCTTCAAAGTTACTGCAATCTATTTACCGAGTGCTAAAACAGATAACATTCTTTAAGATATCCTAAGGGATCTGAAAAGAAATAATTAGGAAGTGTTTTATGGTTGACTGATTCACCCCCCCCCCCTCTCAATCACTTCATCCATATTCCATCAGTCTTTGGTCTACTATGCTTATAAGAAATAATAAGAAAGATGAGATGTGGGGTTACATCCTTGAAATTGAGGTCAACTTATTAGATCCAAGTAGTTTTGAGAATATTCAAGACTTATTCACAAAGTTCAAGGCTTTATTGCTTCAACTGAAAGAGTGTGGAATCGACAAATTCATGCATGAAAGAAAATTAAGAGAAAATAAAACATTATATTGTTAGTTTAAAACCAAATTAAGAGAAAATAAACTAGGCAAAATCATCCTATTGCTCTCTAACTAGAAAGAGAGTGATTAAGATCAATTCTACTCTCAAATTTACACCATAAATAGTGACATTACACTACTAGAATGGGAAATTCAAAATACAAATTAACTAAGAATTAAGAAATAAAACTATGCTATTGAATATCATTAATTTATTACCAAATTTAGGTGATATAAGGTATGACTTGAAATGTATTTTAAGCTATGAATTCAAGTTAACAGCATGTAAGTATGAATGCAAATAACTAGGTAATTTGTGAGCTTTGAAGATTCTCTTTTATAGAAATATTAATGAATTCAATGATTGAGATTCAATTTGAGAGGAGTGATTGAGATTCCTCCTCCTTTGATCTATGTGAGTGATCCATGTGCTTATCCTCTGATTGGTTGTATTTTTCCTTGTTGTCCCTTGAGAGGTGACATGTATTTTAGACATTTTTATTCATTGGTTTTAATTAATTATCTTAGCCATGTATTTAAGTGAGAATGATTTAATTAATTAGGCCAGAGGTAATTAATAGTATTTTTAATCAATTGATAATGATTTAATGGTTGATTTAGGAATTTCATTGATTTTAATGAATTATGCTAGTAATTAGGTGATCAGATTAGCATAATTAAGAAATTATTTTGAATTAGGGAAAATAGGGCCTTAGGTTATATTAGATCAATTTAGGTTTATTACAGTTATTAACATGCTCCTACATACATTTGAAGTATGACAAACCTTATGAAAACTAAAACAAATAGGTTTGTAATATTTATTACCAGAATTCCTTTTTGTTACCTTTGGTGTAGATTCTTCTTTCTTATTCTCCTTAGATGATTCACCAATCTCAAAGTTGTTAGCTTGTGGTGACTAATTAGGAAAGTACTATCCAAGAAAGTACTGTACACTTTTCCTCCCGACCTCACCGGGGTTCGGGGCCGGGCCGGGCCCCGAGTGGGGGTTTGGGGGCGGTAGCCCCCAAGAGCAGGGGTTCGGGGGCGCAGCCCCCAAGGAAATTTTTTTTTGAGGCCGACTACTTTTTCGGTTATTTGGGCCGACTACTTATAACTCATTCTAACCCTAAAGCAGGAAAATATTGTATAATATGGCTTAGGGTTAGGGATTTTCATGAGGTATGATTTTAGTACTTGTGGCAGAATTGGGCTGTAAGGGATTACGGATTGTAATCAGGTTGTAATCACTGGATAATAATAATATTGGACTCACTATTGGTGGACGTAGCCTAGGGATTGGGTGAACCACGTTAAATCTGTGTGTCTTGTGTTCTATTCTCTGTGGTTTATTATTTTCTGATATTAGTTATATTTGCACATAATTGTTATTTCTGCCTTGTTAATCCTAACAAGTGGTATCAGAGCGAGGTTATTTCATTCGTTCTTTCATCTATTCTTTGAAGTAGGTCTCATGAGTTAGTGGGAGAGTCTCTCGGTTAAGTGGGAGAAATGGCAGACAAGGGTAGGCTGAAGGTTGATAAGTTTAATGGGCAGAACTTCCAGTTATGGAAGATGCAAATGGAGGATTATCTCTATCAGAAGGATCTATGGCGGCCATTAGAGGGAGTAGCCAAGAAAGAGCAATCAATGTCTTAGGAGGATTGGGATATTTTGGATAGGAAGGCAATGGGGAGTATTCATCTATGCCTGGCACAATCGGTGGCATTCAATATTACTGAAGCAAAGACAGCTAAAGATCTGATGGAAACCCTAGCAAAGTTGTATGAAAAGCCTTCAGCTTCAAACAAGGTATTTCTTATGAAGTGTTTATTTAATATGAAAATGGTAGAAGGTGGATCAGTTACTGATCATTTGAATGAGTTTAATACAGTTACAAGTCAATTAACCTTAGTTAAAATTACTTTTGATGAAGAGGTTAGGGCTCTCTTGATTTTGTGTTCTTTGCCAGAAAGCTGGAATGGCTTGGTAATGGCTGTTAGTAATTCTGTTTCTGGTTCTAATACCCTAAAGTATGATGATGTTATTGGTGTTATATTGAGTGAGGAAATTCATAGGAAAAGCTCAGGGGCATCCACATCGGGTAGTGTATTGAACACAGAAAGCAGAGGTAGAACAAGAGATAGAGGAAACAACTCTAGAAATCATGGGAAATCAAGAGGAAAATCAAAGGGAAAGAGGTCTGAATCTAAAGGGCCAAATGATTGCTGGTACTGTGGAAAACCAGGTCATAAGAAGAAAGATTGTTGGTCTCGGAAGAAAGATCAAGGAGACAAAAATGATGGAAACAAGGAGGCAAATGTGGTAAGTAACAAATCCGAGGAGGATGCTTTGCTCTTGTCCTTAGAAAGTATTGATGATTCATGGGTTTTAGATTCTGGGGCTTCATTTCATGCTACACCCCATAGAAGTTATTTTGTTGATTATGTCCAAGGGGATTTTGGGCTAGTTTATTTGGGAGATAATGAACCCTGTCAGATTGTTGGAAAGGGAAAAATTAAGATTAAGTTGCAGAATGGGAATCATTGGCTACTACAAGAGGTAAGACATGTTCCAAGGCTGAGTAGGAATTTAATTTTAGTAGGGCAACTGGGTGATGAGGGTTGCACAGTTACTTTTAATGATAAAAATTGGAAGGTTTCAAAAGGTTCCTTAGTAGTAGGAAAAGGTGTGAAAGTAGGCACCTTATATCTTTGTACAGGTCATACTATTCCTTCTACTTTAATTGTTTCAGAAGATAATGAATGTTCAGGAACAGTGGCTGCAGTTGAGCAGGAAGAACATCAAACTGTTGCTGTAGATTCTGACATAGCACTGTGGCACAACAGACTCGGGCACATGAGTGAAAAAGGTATGAAATTACTTCATTCAAAGAAAGTTTTACCTGGTCTGAAATGTGTCAATATGGATTTCTGTGAAAGTTGTGTTTATGGAAAACAAAAGAGAGTTAGTTTTGTGAAGAGTGGGAAGGAAAAGAAAAATGAGAGATTAGAGCTTGTGCATACAGATGTATGGGGACCAGCTCAGGTATCTTCCCTTGGTGGCTCTCTATATTATGTTACATTTATAGATGATGCAACAAGAAAAGTATGGATTTATTTCCTTAGACAGAAATCTGATGTATTTCAAACTTTTAAGAAATGGAAATGCTTGGTTGAGAATGAGACTGGTAAAAAGTTAAAATGTCTCAGATCTGATAATGGTGGTGAGTATTGCAGCATAGAATTTGAAGAATATTGTTCCTCTAATGGTATTTGTAGGCAGAAAACTGTACCAAGGACTCCACAAGAAAATGGAGTGGCTGAACGCATGAACAGGACAATAATGGAGCGTGCAAGGAGTATGAGGTTGCATGCTAGGCTGCCCAAAAATATGTGGACAGAGGCAGTGAACACTGCTATTTATTTAATCAATAGAGGCCCCTCTACTCCTTTGGACTGTGGTATTCCAGAGGAAGCATGGAGTGGTAAGAAGGTGAGTTATTCTTTTCTCAAAACCTTTGGTTGTGAAGCTTTTGCACTTATAGATTCTGAAAATAGAACCAAGCTGGAAGCTAAGTCAAAGAAATGTGTATTTGTTGGGTATGGCATTGATGAATTTGGTTATAGGCTTTGGGATTTTGAAAATCATAAAATTGTAAGAAGCAGGGATGTCATATTCAATGAGAAAGTATTGTACAAAGATCTATTGCTGCAGCATGAGAAGAAAGAAAATGACTATGTAGCACTGGATGATACTCCACAAGTTCATGTTCCAGTAGTTCCTTATGCTCCGCAACAACAGCAACAACAAATACCACACACCCCAGTGAGTGTTAGACAGTCAACAAGGCTAAGTAGACCTCCAGAAATATTTTCTCCATCTTTGTATTCTATTCTGTTAACAGATGTTGGTGAACCTGAATGTTATAATGAAGCTATGCAGGTGGATACAAAGCTTCAGTGGGAGTCTGCAATGATAGATGAAATGGACTCTTTGCTGCAAAATCAGACATGGGATTTATGTAAGTTACCTACAGGTAAAAGGGCTTTACAGAATAAATGGGTTTACAGGATCAAAGAAGAGGATGGAGGTATGAAAAGATTTAAATCTAGATTAGTCGTAAAAGGATTTGCACAGAAACATGGTATTGATTTTGATGAGATATTTTCTCCAGTTGTTAAAATGACTTCTATTCGTACTATTTTAAGTATTGTGGCTACTGAAGATTTGCATTTAGAGCAGCTTGATGTTAAAACAGCCTTTCTTCATGGTGATTTGGATGAAGAAATATATATGGTTCAGCCACAAGGATTTGAGGTCAAGGGTAAGGAGAATTTGGTGTGCAGATTGCAGAAAAGTTTATATGGCTTGAAGCAAGCACCTCGGCAATCGTATATTAAATTTGACACTTTTATGAATGGGCATGGATATAGTTGGTGTCATTCTGACCATTGTGTTTATTTTAAGAGGTTGGATGATGACAGCTACATTATTTTATGTTTATATGTTGATGATATGCTTGTAGCTAGGTCTAACATGAATCACATTAAGGGGTTGAAACAACAGTTAGCAAAATATTTTGCTATGAAGGATTTGGGGGCAGCAAAACAAATCCTTGGTATGAAAATTTGTAGAGATAGGAAAAATAAGAAATTATCTCTATCTCAGGCTGATTATATTGAGAAGGTGTTGCAACGTTTCTCTATGGAAAATGCCAAAGCTGTCAGCACACCTTTGCCTGGTCATTTGAAATTGACTAAGGATATGTGTCCCAAGACACCAGAAGAAGAGACTAAAATGTCTAAGGTACCTTATGCTTCAACTGTAGGGAGCTTAATGTATGCTATGGTATGTACTAGGCCAGATATTGCACACGCAGTGGGAGTCGTTAGCCGTTATATGAGTAACCCTGGTCTTGAGCATTGGAATGCAATCAAATGGATTCTCAGATATTTGAGAGGCACATCCAGTAAGTGTTTACACTTTGGGGGTTCTACTACTACTGTACAAGGCTATGTTGACTCAGATTTGGCAGGAGATATAGATAGTAGGCGGAGTACTACAGGTTATATATTTACTGTTGGTGGGACAGCAGTGAGTTGGATTTCTCGACTATAAAAGGTGGTTGCTTTATCCACTACAGAGGCAGAGTATGTTGCTGCTACAGAGGCAGCCAAGGAGATGATATGGCTTCAATTCTTCATGGAAGAATTGGGACATCCACAAAAGGATAATTTTCTACATACAGATAGCCAAAGTGCCATTCATCTTGCAAAGAATTCTGCTTTGCACTCAAAGACAAAACACATACAGTTGTGGTACCATTTCATTCGATCAGTTTTGGATGATGGACAGTTAGGGCTAGAAAAGATTCATACTAATGCTAATCTAGCAGATATGTTTACAAAGGTAGTAACAAGGGAGAAGTTGAACTCATGTTCAGCTTCAGTTGGTCTTCTAGACTGAACAAAATAAAGGAACAACTGAGTCCAAGGTGGTTCAATCCAGTGGGAGCCTCATGTGGGTAGCAGTATTGCTACAGGATCAGTCTCCAAGTGGGAGGTTTTTTAGTATAGTGTGGATACTAATCAGTCACCAAGTGGGAGATTGTTAGCTTGTGGTGACTAATCAGGAAAGTACTATCCAAGAAAGTACTATACACTTTTCCTCCTGACCTCACCGGGGTTCGGGGCCGGGCTGGGCCCCGAGCGGGGGTTTGGGGGTGGAAACCCCCAAGAGCAGGGGTTCGGGGGCGCAACCCCCGAGGAAATTTTTTTTTGAGGCTGACTAACTTTTTGGTTATTTGGGCCGACTACTTATAACTCATTCTAACCCTAAAGCAAGAAAATATTGTATAATATGGCTTAGGGTTAGGGATTTTCATGAGGTATGATTTTAGTACTTGCGGTAGAATTGGGCTGTAAGGGATTACGGATTGTAATCAGGTTGTAATCACTAGATAATAATAATATTGGACTCACTGTTGGTGGACGTAGCCCAGGGATTGGGTGAACCACGTTAAATCTGTATGTCTTGTGTTCTATTCTGTGTGGTTTATTATTTTCTGATATTAGTTATATTTGCACATAATTGTTATTTCTGCCTTGTTAATCCTAACAAAAGTTTCCATAAAATCCAAGACCTTTAGTCTCCTTGTTCATCCTTTGACTCTTATGTTGTTCATACAACTTTGAAGAACTTTCATTGTACTTCTTCAATAGGTCATTAGCATTCTTTAGTTCTCCTTTCATCTTCTCATTCTCTTTACCCAAATTATCATTTCTCATCATCATATTTTTGAGTTCTCCTCTTAGATCTTCCAATTCCTATCTAGTCTCATAGAGATATACATGCAAGGTACCTACCTCTTGCTCTGACTTGAAGAGTTCATGTTCCTTATCCTCTAGGGTCTAGTCCTAAGCTTTTATAGCATCTTCAGCAAATCTCCTTGCTTCTATATCTTCACACATTTTGATTGCTTGACCTTCAAGATCTTTCCTTAGGTTTTCATTGTCTTTTCTCAACTTATTATTTGCTTTCATTAAATCTACAATTGTTTCCTCATATTCTTGTGATCCACTTTTCTCTAACAGATGTTCAATATAGTCTTGACTTGCATTGAGTTTCTCACATAGCTCTTGCCTCTTTGCAATGGACATCTTCAACTATTTTTTCAATTCATTGATCACCCATTCTGCTTCCTCAAGTTGCTTCTTGTATTTGTAACCTTCCATGCCTATCTTAAGGATCTCACCCGAGTTGTTAGGCGTATTCAAGGGATCTCACCAATTTTTATTCTAAATAGGCATTGAGAGGGGGGGTGAATCAATGCTACAATAAACCTGATAACTAAACTTACAAACTTGCAAAGCAACCAACATTCAAAACTAAAAACAATGTAGAACACTATCACATCCAACATCCACAAAGATTGACACAAGACACCAAGATTTTTCTTGTGGAAACCCTTGTTAGAGGGAGAAAACCACATTTCAAAGTGACACCCACAATATTTCACTAAGATCAATAAAATATGATTTTTTAGGACCTATTACAATCACATTATTAAAGGCATACCCAGTTAAGAGTATCTTATCCCTGTTAAGAGCTAGAAATTATTGTTAAAGACTACTTTGTTAAGGGATTTGGAAAAGAAGATAATGTGTTACCTTGTTAAAGGATTTAGCCTTCAGTTCCTATTAAAGATCCTTCCCACACTGTTAAGCATGACCCTATTAAGGGATTTTACATGCAAACCTATTAGTACCTTCCTTGAGATAAACCTAAGTAGAAATGATTAATTAATGAAATAGAACTTATTGATTGCTTGAAAAGATCCAATTAATCTCTATCACTACTATGCTTTCATACACACTTGGATTTTGAATCACACCTCTTGAAAAATAATTTATCATCATACGTACTCTCTTTGTTTCCTTCTTTTTATGATATATTTATGTTCTTCTCATTAAAGCGAATAAACAACCCTAAACACTTGAGATTCAAATCTCCCACTCAAGCATAGTCAACTTTCAATGCACCTAAATCAAATTCCAAAATAAAATAAACTTTTCAACCATAAGGTTCCATCACACCTTCTATTCATCTAATAATATTCATACTCATCACCTTTTCCTATGTACTTGCACAACTTCAAGAGATCCCTTCATTACCGATCACAAAGACACAGTTTACCTTTCCACATCAGCATCTACCACATCATCACAATACTTGGACAATGTATTAGCCATTTACCAATACCAGATCAACCAATCTAACCATCTTTTCAATCAAACACTTCCTTCTTTTTTCCTTACTGTTCTTCACTATCTTATTCACATGAACATGCAGTAGCTCACCCTATACATGGAATTAAATGATGCAATCATAGAAATAGTATTCATAGACATTATTCTATCATACTCTAAGATCACACACCTAAAATTGATCTTCATCTCCAAATATAATCCTTTGTTCCTTGTACGTATACACTAACACTATGTTACAAGTAGTAGTTGTCATTGCACCAAAAGATCGACTTGTTAATGCCTGATACAACCACTAGACTTATAGAAGACATAGAAGGTGGTTAAGCCATGTCACAAATCCCGAGGGGAGTGCTGACCATTTTGCCAACAATCTCCCCCTCAACGTTACCTGAGGGAATTCAAACCTGTGATCAAGCTCTGATACAACTTGTTACAAGTAGTAGTTGTCATTGCACCAAAAGATCGACCTATTAATACTTGATACAACCACTAGACTTATAGAAGACACAGAAGATGGTTAAGCCATGTCATGAATCCCAAGGGGAGTGCTGACCATTTTTCCAACACACTACGTATGTATCTTCAATCCTTTATAACTTCCTGTAGACATCAAATTAACTG
This sequence comes from Chamaecyparis obtusa, assembly GCA_027943335.1. NCBI lineage: Eukaryota > Viridiplantae > Streptophyta > Pinopsida > Cupressales > Cupressaceae > Chamaecyparis > Chamaecyparis obtusa. The sequence goes on along the minus strand of BSBK01008092.1, from coordinate 17,671 downwards.
ATGCGATCATATGATTAGGTAGACTAGCATGTGTAGATCCTACAGTTACAATTGCACATGTTGAATCAATCTCAAGATCCTAGTCCAATCAACTATATCTCTTAAGATAATCTGAAACATGATAGACTTACCACTTAATCACTTCTTCAATCAATCCTTAATACCATCAAAAAAATTGATCTACATCCATCCAACTGACCTTGTTTCATAACCTTATTTCCAGCAATGACAACACCATAACATTACCAATATCCCCATCATCTTCATCAAATGCCAACAAAATATTCCTCTTACCCATGCAAATATAAATCATGTCATACCAAGCACTCTTAGTTGGGGCTAACACAAAAATTTTAGAGACAATGAGAAGATTCTATTGGTAGGGACTAGATGTGAAGAGTAAGATTGCAATGATATCCTAGGACAAAATCATAAAATCCAAACAAGATGGTGGTGCTAGTATCATAAACTTGAACTGGAAAAACCAAGCTTTAGGGAAAAAACACTTTCTTGGAAAATATACTACTAACCACAATTGAGGTGGGTTAAGATTATCCAGTCTAAGTATTTAAACTCTCAGAACATGGAATGTATTTTCAAGAATGTTGATCCTCCAAAAGGCTCAAGAATTTGGAACTTAATCTTAAAAAGAAGAAAGATAATTCTCAAATACATCTCCTGGGACATATTGGATGGTAGGTTTTCCCTTTTTGGAAAGACTCATGGGGAGGTTTTCTTCCAATTGAAAATCTCATTCAATTTCAAACCTTTAAGGAAACATTTTTCCAAAGATGGGGAAGGTATGTTAAAGATTGTGAATTTGCATCAATGTCATCTAACCTTGGGATGAAAATGGAAGGACTTTTCAATAGTACTAAATGATGTTGAAACAAAGATGCTAAATGATATATTAGCAAAAAGAATCATCACATTCATAAACAGCCATAAAAACTGGTCTAGACTAGCTCAAAGGTAGGAAAGTATAATTCAAAGGATGGAATCCAAGTTATATACAATAAGAATTTCTATCTAAAAGATAATCTTCCCATCAAATTTTTTTGGGACTAATGATTTCTCTAAAAAATTGGATTTTTCAGCTAGGTTGTTACTCAAGGAAGAATTCTAACTACAAATCAATTCATGCAAAGAGGTTATGAAGGACCCTCAAAATGTGTGCTATGAAAGTTTGATGAAGAAAACACAAGTCATTTTCTCCTCACATGCTCATTTTCTTAGTCATGATGGAAATGGTTAATCAATATGTTAGGGTGGTCATCTATTCTCCCGAATGACATTTCTCAATGGCTCTAGAGTTGGCCTTTATTAAAACCAAAGAATTTGTTTAGTAACTTTTGGATTTTCAACCCCTCTATCCTTCTTATATGGGAACTCTAGAAAGAAAGAAATAACAAATATTTAAGGACAAATAATTGCCTTTGGAAAGGCTCTTGGCCAAAATAGAAGCATCCATTGGAACTCTAGAAAGAAAGAAATAACATATATTTAAGGACAAATAATTACCTTTGGAAAGGCTCTTGGCCAAAATAGAAGCATCCATTGTGGAAGTGGTAAATACAAGGAATCTTAAATATGCCAAGAAGGAATGCTACTTTTCAGATTGGGACAAATTGATGAGAAAGAACTGTTTTGGTTTAAATATACCTTCATTATTTTTAAGGGGATAGTAAAGAGATAAGGAAGAATGTGTTTGGTCATTACCCAGAATAGGATGGCACAAAATGAACTTTTGTGTGGTCTCGTGAGGAAACCCTAGATTAGTAGGTGTTGGATGTATCATTTATTCATGGGAAGGGAAAATTATAGTAGAAAAAGTAGTTTCCCTAGGTCAGGCTACTAAAAACTTTGCAAAAATGTTCACTCTTATTGAAGATTTTTTGATGTTTAATTCTTTGGATACATAGAACTGAAATCAAAGGTGAATCTGCTATAGTTATCAATGCTCTATGAATAGGATCCACACCAAATTGGAAGCTCAAAATTTTAATAGATTGAGCCTCATAAATTCTCAAATAATTTAGCAAATTCATGATAAATCATATCTATCCTGAAGAAAACACCATGGAGGACATACTAGAAAACCAAGGGGTATATAACAATCACTAGTAATCAGACGGAGTATGTGTTGGATTTTCAGAATTAAATCTAATTGTCTAGAAGCCTCTTTATTTGACTTTATTTTTTATAAATTTTATTTATGATATTTTGTGTGGACTTTGAAAGATAAGTTCAAATAAGATTTGGGGGAAATCCGATTTCTTCTTCAGACTTCCATTTTATTCTTTTGGACAACAATTTTATATAAAGGGAAGAATGTATTTATTCTTCCACAGAGACATACATGAATGTAATTTCTCTTTTGTATGCAGCAGCAATAGATGTTTTGTAATACTCTATTTTATCAAAGAAGTAAATGATTATTCTTTTAAGAAGTGATTACTTTAGATAATCTTGTAAGAGCTTTGAGAAGCTCTAGGAAGTTTGTATGCAGCCCCAGATAGCTGCAAGTTTATTTCTTATTGTAGAAGTGTTTTTAGTTTGAATAGAAGCAAGAACTTTCTTGCATATTTCTTCAGCTCTTGTGTCTGCCCTGTTTTGGGGATTTCAAATTTACTCATTTCTAGAATAGAGCATCTTTCCTATGTGTTTGCATAATATAGTGTCTCTCTATATTCTTGACATGGTATCAGAGCTTATTGACCCTCAATCCTTGTGAGTTTGGGCATTTTTTTTTTCTAGGTATTTGTTTATCTTGTACAGGAGACATGGCTGGAGATGTAGGAAAGAATTGGTAGCAGCCACCATCCTTCAATGGACAAAATTATGATGTTTGGGCAAATAAGATGAGGACTGTTATGATAGCAAATGACTTGTGGGACCTTGTGGTCAATGGATTTATGGATGTGACTAACCCAGCTCAATTTTTTGGCCTCACAAATAATCAAAAGAATCAGTTGAAGGATTAAAGGAGGAAAGATGTAAAATCTTTGAGCTTGATAGAAACTTCCTTAACAGAGGCAATCTTTCCTAGAATAGCAGTAACTAATTATTCCAAAGAAGCTTGGGATATTCTACACACAAGTTTTAAAGGGACTAAAAAAGTTTGTTTTGTGAAGCTCCAAATTCTTCAAAGAGAGTTTGAGACCCTTCTCATGAAGGATAGTGAGTCCATTTTAGATTTTAGCTCAAGACTCTCTGGTTTGAAAAACTAGTTGAGAACCAATGGAGAAACCATGGAGGAGCAAAGAATAGTAGAAAAGGTTTTGAGAAGTCTGCCCTCAAAATTTGATAATATAGTAATTTCCATTGAAGAGGCAAAGGATCTCTCAGTAATGACTATTGATGAGTTAATGGGTTCTTTCCAAACCCATAAGCATCGCATTAATAGGTCTATAAATTCTTCTCAAGAACAAGCTTTCAGAGCTCAGGCCAATGCAAGAGGCAAGGGAAGAGGAAGAAACAATTCTAGACGAAGTTCAAGAGGTAGAGGTCGTGGTAACTCCAAAAAACAAAATTTTGGAGGAGAAAGCTCAGAATGAGCAACCACAAATGAGGGAGCTAGAAGCTCTCAAAATAATTCCAAAGGAGGTAAGAAGAAAAATAACTCGGACAAGAGTAATATTGAATGTTATTATTGTCATAAATTTGGGCATTATGCTAGTGAATGCTGGAATAAGAAAAGTGATCAGTCAAAGCCAAGTGCAACTGTGGCTGATATGAAAGTGGGTGATGGAAATAATCCCACAGCCTTCATCATGTGCAACATTGGTGAAGAAGGCAGCCTTGAAGTCTGGTATTTAGACAGCGGTTGTAGTAACCACATGAGTGGTAATGAAAGTCTTTTTTCTTTCATTGATAAAAATATTAAGTCTAAAATTAGAATGGGTAACAATGAATTGTTCCAATCATGGACAAAGGATCTATTATGATCCACACCAAGCAAGGTGAGAAACAAGAAATTTAGAATGTTTATTTTGCCCCAGGTATAAAGCACAATTTGATAAGTGTTGGACAGCTCACTCAAAATGGTTATAAAGTGTTGATGGAGAATGACCAATGTGTTATTTATGAGAAGGATGGGAGTAAGAAAATTGTTGCAGCAGTTCAAATGACAAAGAATCGAATGTTTCCATTGAAGGTAGAGATGTGTTTCTCTTCACAATCAGTAGTTGCACTTCCTAAGAAAGAATGTATAGTAGTACAACAATCAGCCTTCAAGAGCATGATTGAAGACCCCTCCAAGCTATGGAATTTAAGGTATGGACATCTTGGCTATGCTAGTTTAAATTTATTGTCCAAGAAAAGAATGGTAGATGATTTTTCATGTATTAAAGAGTTCAATAGCAAGTGTGAGGCTTGTATTTTGGGTAAGCAACATAGGCTTCCCTTTAATTTTGGAAACTCTAGAAGGGCAAGAGTGCCATTAGAGTTGTTTCATACTGATTTAGTTGGCCTTATGAAAATCACTTCCATTGGGCGGAGTACTTATTTTATGACTTTCATAGATGATTTCAGTCATAGAACATGGGTTTATTTTATGAAAAATAAATTTGAAGCTTTTGATAAGTTTTTAGAATTTAAAGCCCAATCTAAAAATAAAAGTGGACAAACTCTTAAAGTCCTAAGGTCAGATAGAGGGGGGGAATATACCTCAAATATTTTTGTAAAGTTTTGCAGGAAGAATGGTATAAAGAAGGAGCTAGCAGTGAGTTATACTCCGCAGAAAAATGGAGTGGTTGAAATAAAAAATAGAACCATTCTTGCGATGGCAAGGAGCATGATGAAAGAAAAAGGACTCCCAATTGAATATTCGGGAGAAGTTGTAGCAACAATATTCTATTTAATAAATAGAAGTCCTACAAAAGTAGTCCATGACAAGATTCCATTCGAAGCATGGGCAAAGCATAGATGGATGGTTGAACACTTGAGAGTGTTTGGGTGTTTAGCATATGCACACGTGCCAAAGGAGAAAAGGAAAAATTTGGATGACAAGGGTGTGAAGTGTGTCTTTACTGGTTATAGTCCAAAATCCAAGGCATACAAATTGTATGATCTAGTTGGCAAAAGGATCATCACTTTAAGAGATGTGGAGTTCATTGAGAATGATTCATGGGATGGCTTGGTGGACACATCTTCAAGCACTTCAAGTAAAGTGCCTATTATTGTTGAAGATGGTAAAGTTAATGATCAAAAAAATTATATAACAACATATATAGAAGGCTCCATAAGGCTACAAATTGGCCCCATAAAGAGAAGGAGCAGCAATACTAAGAGCTATGATCCCACTCTCGCCTCCCTAGTGCCAAGAAAGACCAAGAGTCTAAGGGAGATATACCAAGATGAAAGGTATGAAAATGAATTTGATGAAAATATCAATTTTGCATTATTTTCTAATAGTGATCCAATTTATTTTGAGGATGTTGAAAAGGAAGAAAAATGGTTGAAGGCCATGGATGAGGAAATGGATGCAATAAAAAGAAATGAAACTTGGGAGCTCACTAATTTATGTCCAAACAAGAAAACAATTGGAGTTAAATGGGTTTACAAGACCAAGAGCAATGTTGAAGGAAAAATAGATAGGCATGAGGCTCGATTGGTGGTCAAGGGGTACAAACAGTAGTTTGGTAGAGACTATGATGAGACCTATGCCCCTGTTGCTAGAATGTAAACCATGCATGATGTCATAATAATTGCAGCCCAACACAAATGGAAGGTTTATCAAATGGATGTGAAGTCCACCTTCTTGAATGGAGTATTGAAAGAAGAGGTTTATGTGGAGCAGCCACCTAGTTATGAAATTATGGTTCATGAAAGTAAAGTGTATAGCCTGAAGAAGGCTCTTTATGGGCTTAAGCAAGCTCCACAAGCATGGTATAGCAGAATTGACTCATATTTGATGAGCAATGGTTTTTGCAAAAGTGATGGTGAGCCCACTCTTTACATCAAGGTAGCTAATGGTACTATTTTGATTGTTGTCTTGTGTGTTGATTTAATCTTTACTGGGGATAATGATTTCCTCATTGTTGATTTTAAAGAGGCCATGAAAAGGGAGTTTGAAATGTCATACTTAGGTCTCTCGAGATATTTTCTAGGCATAGAAGTAAAACAAATGCATGATGGTATTTTTATCTCTCAAGAAATACATGCAAACCAAATCTTGGAGAGATTTAGAATGCAAAGTAGCAAGCCTACTCCAACACCAACTTTAGTAGGTTTAAAGTTAAGCAAGCAATATTGTAGCAGCAATGTGGATCCAACTTTATACAAAATCTTAGTTGGAAGTTTGATGTATTTAATAGCTACTAGGCCAGACACTATGCATGTAGTAAGTTTGATTTCCAAATTTATGGAAACTCCAAAGGACTCCCATTGGAAAGTGGGAAAGAGACTCCTAAGGTATGTGAATGGCACCAAGGGATATGGTATTTTGTATACTTCAACAAATATTTTTGATCTTATTAGATACACAGATAGTGATTGGGCAGGGAGTTTGGATGATAGGAAGAGCACTTCTGGATATGTCTTTCACCTGGTTTTATGTGTAATCTCATGGGCTTCTAAGAAGAAACCCATAGTTTCTCAATCTACAATAGAGGTTGAATATATAGCAGCAAATGCAAGAGCATGTCAAGCTATTTTTCTAAGAAGAATCTTGGCAGATTTGAAGGAAGAACAAAAGGATGGAACCATAATATTTTGTGACAATATTTCCTCAATAGCTTTGTCAAAAATCCAGTGTTTCATGGAAGAAGCAAGCACGTTGAAATCATATATCATTTTATTAGAGAACTAGTTGAGAATGGTGAAATAAAAATGGATTTTTGCAGGTCAAAGCTACAGCTAGAAGACATTTTCACCAAGCCATTGGGCATTGCAAGTTTTGAGTGCCTAAGGAGAAATCTAGGCGTTGTTAGTTTGGATCAAGCATGATCTTGTTTGTCAGCTCAAGACAATGGGGGAGTGTTGGATTTTCATAATTAAATCCAATTGTTTTAGAAGCCTCTTTATTTGACTTTATTTTGGATAAAGTTTATTTCTGATATTTTGTGTGGACTTTGAAAGATAAGTTCAAATCAGATTTGGGAGAAATTTGATTTCTTCTTTTGGACAGCAATTTTATATAAAGGGAAGAATGTCTTTATTCTTCCACAGAGACAGACACAACTGTAATTTCTCTTTTGTATGCAATAGCAATAGATGTTTTGTAATACTCTATTTTATTAGAGAAGTAAATGATTATTCTGTTAAGTAGTGATTGCTTCAGATAATTTTGCAAGATCTTTGAGAAGATCTAGGAAGTTTGTATGCAGCCCCAGATAGCTGCAAGTTTATTTCTTATTGTAGAAATGTTTTTAGTTTGAATAGAAGCAAGAAGTTTCTTGCATATTTCTTCAGCTCTTGTGTCTACCTTGTTTTGAGGATTTCAAATTTATTCATTTCTAGAATAGAGCATCTTTCCTATGTGTTTGCAGAATATAGTATCTCTCTATAGTCTTGACAGTATGAAGGATTTGGCACTTGTTGGAAACCAACTCATCTTAATGTGAGTTAAAATAAAAGTTGTCAAATCAAGCAATGACTCAAAATTGATGGCATCACCCGGCCATAATGTCATGAGGGAGTATTTATCATACAACATGTTAGGGTCATGATTATGATGTGTTATGAAATGCCAAATTTAAGAAATTAATAAAATTGTATTCAACTTGAGTTGTGAGAGTATGATTCAATATTTCACTTAGTAATTCACTTGGCATTTGAATCTGATAAAAGATTACGAAGGGAAATGTGATAAGTTCACATGCTCGATGGTAATTATGACATATCACCCCTTCCAGAGTTAAATGGCATCAATTTCTTTATAAAGCATACAAACATTGGAATAACTACGACCTTCTTCAATCCTTGAAACAAGCAATAGCTGGAGTTTTGTGAAGTATGGATTCTAGTCTTGCTCTAACATCTAGAAAGAATCAGAAGGAATTCTAGGGAGAAATAAAATAGGAAATGTCATCTAGGATCCTAATATCAGAGGATGACCTAGTCAATTGAGCAGTAATGCAAATCTTGGGAGAAGAATATATCAGACCAACTTACCCATACCAGGTGAACATAGAAATTGCACCCACTTTCATCTCCATTATACTGGTGATGGGTGAATCAAAATACATGGCCACCCATCTATGTTGTGCGGTCTTCAATAAGAAATTATTAAATGAGTTGAATTTAGTTATAGATAATGTGGATGATAATCTCATGCTACCATATCTTGAGGACTACTATGCTAGGAATAGACCAAAGGATGCGCATGAAAGATAAAATGGGGTGTTGAAAAGGCTAATACTGTATCATTGATCAAGTTATCTTTGAAGCTAGAAAGCCATGCATAAGAAGTAACATAGAATTTCTAGTTTGAAGGTCGAGAGAAAAATATATTGGTGGAAGGAATATCTCATTGCAGAAGGCTACAAACCCATGACTGGGAATGTGAATGATTCAGAGAGCTTAGAGGAGGTAATAGTAATCGAGAAGCCAACTAGGGCCTAGAAGAGGGGTAGAAAGAAGAAAACTAAAGTAGGTTCAAGCTTAATGGGGATGGAGGGTTTTTCGGGTTCTAAGGTACGTCAATCTCCCCATGGAGATTGTGAATTTGTGGACCAAAGTTTGATGCCTAAGAAGGAGCCAAAGAAAGCAAAGAGGACTATCACTGGTAAAGTTGTAGATATAGAGAATTAAGTAGATCTATGTTAGTTGATAACATACTTGAATGTAAAGCATGGATTTTGTTTCCATACCATGTATTATATGAATACAGTAGTTAATCTAATAAGATATATATATCAGTACAGAAGTTATGCTAATAAGATATATATTTTGGAGCAGGCATAGATAATAGACATATTGTTGCATTAGCAACATTAAATAATTCTCTTTTTTAATATAAGTTCACTTCGGTTGTTACTTATAAAAAATAACAAAATAATAATTCTCATATATCCTCATCCATGCCATTTTTAATGTGATAAGATTATGATTTGAGATCAATTTTTGTCATTAATTCATCTCCACAAAATCATATATAGTGAGATCGAATGCTACTTCAAAGAGTTATGAACCTAGTATAAGCAAATAGAAATTATCCAAATGAGCTATGGTATAAATAATGATTTTTGTCATTAATTCATCTAAACAAAATCATATATATTGAGATCAAATGCTATTTCAAAGAGCTATGAACCCAGTTTAAGCAAATAGAAATTATCCAAATGAGCTATGGTATATAAGTATTATTTAACAAGAGCATATCCACATAGTGCTTTGCTGGACCTTTACATCAAATAAAAATCATAATTTTTTTATATTATTTTTTAATTCTAATTTCCATGCTTATAATATCTAGAGACAAGGTCCATATTTGTCAACTAATATATGTCACAAGAGGATAAAGGAGAGAATTTGTATCAATATAAGTGATGAAAACATGATTATTAACCTAATTGAATGAAACGACGGTATCAAATATTGTATTGAATTATCCAAAGATTAATGAATGTGAAGGAAAATCAATAGAAATATATGATTATAACCAACTTCTAATGATAGTGTATATTTATTAGAAGATACAACAGCTATTTCTTGGTGTTCTCCCTTATTATTAACAATGCCCACTTAGATGCTAACTAGTGCTCCTACATTTCTTTTAAGAAAATTAACGTTGTTTCTTAGAAAACATTACTTCATTTCCAAAGCCTTTGTGAAAACCTCCTTATAACATATAAAACAAACAAATTGTTTAAACTATTTTTGATATTTTATTTACATTTTTTTAGTTTATATATATATATATATATATATATATATATATATATATATATATATATATATACACACACCTCATAATTGTAACACTATTCTCTAAAGTCCTTTTACCTCCAACCTATCATTTGATACTCTTATTATTGATCAATCAAATAGCTATTCAAAAGCCTACAACTTTGTGAATATTTTAAACCACTTCAACAATCATCTATATGACTTCTACCTTACTCTTAAAAAAATGATTGACTTTTACGCCAAATTTCATACCCCATCCTCCCTAAAGTAATTTTCTATGGCCACTAAACTCATAAATCAACAAGCAGTTTCTACAAATTATTAGTTAACAATAAAAGATCTAACAATAAATGAGCTAAAAAAGTTTATCATACATGGTGATATCTTTATATATGAGTTTTTTGAAATATATATTATATTTGAAATTTTATTTGTATTGTAGAGATTCATATTCTTTATTTAGATTTATATTCCTCCCCTAGATGTCACTTTTATTTATTATGTTCATGTGATGACTATTGAGTGTTAAATATGCATTCTATAACATTACTATATTAGAAAAAGAAATGTTTGTATATTATATTTAGATCTTTATTTCAATTTTAGAAAATACTATACTTTTTTATAGATAATGGGCTTGGCCGATATTTATTTCATTAAATTGATTGTAAAAAATTATTACAACTCACTTTAATGTGGGCACTGAGAGGAAAGAACCAAGTCAAGAAAACCTTCGGTATTGCCCAGAACTTTTAAAAAGTTTAGCTTATTTTAACCTTACAACTTTCTTATTACAAAAATTTGTAGAATAGTGATAATATCATCACTATTTCTAATTACATTTTACATTTATTGAGGTATCCAGGATTGACATAGGTCAAGGATGGCAGATCCAATGAAGGATAGTCCAACCTTACAGCTTCATAACAACACAACAAAAATAACACAACAAGATATGTTTCAAAACATATTTTTATTAACATGCCTGACTATAAGGCCTTCCAAGTTAGGGCCAATTACAATCAGAAACACTCTGCAAGATCAACAAGATCCAACACAACTTCAGCTAGTTCAGTTCTGAGACAAATCAGTAATTGATAGAAACCCTAAGGAAGATTTGAACTTGTGCTCACAAGCCACCAAGCAATCTCCTTGTCTCCAAGTATGCAAACCACTAGCTCTGCTATTACAAATATCAGATAATAATATGATCTGCAAGATCTCGCAGGATCTTTTCCACAACTTCACTTATCTACTACCCCAGATCTATTGTCAGAACTTCCAATCTATTGCCCCAAATCTTCCTTCGATCAGTTGCCTAAAACAACTACCCAAACATCCTATAAATACTAATCATCAGTCATAAGTTGGCTGGATGAAACAATTAACTCCTACAAACAAATATTAAATGCAATACAAGTCAGCTCTCAAATATCCTTACAATTATTAAATTATTCAACATGTCAGCCTCTAGATCCACATAGGAGAATCCAACAAAATCTACCAACAATAAATGTACCAAGTCGACCAACCAAATCATCAAGAACTCCAGTCAGTAAATCAAAACTATCGAGTGCCAGAGAAATAATCAAGCACCAGTGAAACAACCAACCAAGCCAAGCAACACCGAGAAACACAAGCACTACCAAGCACCAGTTCCATTGAGCATAAGAAGTCTCACTGAGTTCCTTCAGTGATCGAGCTTCCTTCAATAACCAAGACCATCGGTTAAGGCTGCCACTAAGTAACACCGTCCAAGTAACACACCACCATGCAGATTCATCGAGGACCCAAGAATGCCCCTACATCAGACACCGTAGGTTCGAAAAGATTTTCATATGTGAGAAGAACATTTTCTAGGATTCAACACATAAACCCTGAACTATTTCTTCACATACAAGTCCTCCATCTTTTCACTTTGCATACGCTTCCACTTCATCTTCCTTTGTCTCTTCAAATCTTTTCTTGATAACACACAGGTCTATTCTTCACACGGATCATCCATACCTTCAGGATCTACCAACTCAACTCGGCTACCAATACTCAGACTTCTCCTACCGAGTGTTGTATCCAAAAAAGGCATCAAGGAAAACTTCATGTCATCCTTCTCAACAGTAAACATATTCTTCACACAATCATACATAGCTCTACAATTGTATTGCCAAGGTCTACCGAGCAATATATGACAACTATTCATCTCCACAATATCACATAACACAAGATCCTTATACTGGCCAATCTGAACATCAATAAAGCATTGTTCTCTTACTTCTAGAGCATGATCATCTTGCAACCAGCCAATCCTATAAGGATGTGGATATCTCATTCTACTCAAACCAAGTTTCTGAACCATGTCCTCATCAAAAAGGTTATCAGTACTACCACTGTCAAGAATAACATCACAAAGTTTACCTCCAGACTTGCACTAAGTCTTGAACAAGTTACTCCTTTGACAAGGTTCATCCTTTGTACCGAACAATGTTCACAAAACCAGCAAGCTCTCATATTCAGGCTCATTCTCAACATTTTTATTCACCACAGCAGTCCTTCAGTCACCAAGATTCTTCTATGTACATTCAAAAGAATGGTGTCCTTCTTCACCATAGTTATAGAAAGTACCCTTAAAGATAACTCTACCTATCTTCTTCTTCAGTTCTATAGGTTTTTGTTCATCTTCTACAGTCGGTTTATCCTTCACCAAGTGATCAATCTTTTCCTTCCCTCAGGGATTACTATGTTCTTTCCTCTTCAACTTATCTTCTACCATCAAAGCATATCAATAAGCATCTTCAACATAATCAATCTTTAGCATACCAAGCTCATCCTGAATATTGAATCTCAAACCATTCACATACTGAGCTACCTTTTCCTTACCAAGTTCTATGTGTCTAGATCGAATAGTAAGATTGTAGAACTCCTCAATATAATCTTCAACAGTCAAATCCTTATGTTTCAGATTCTACAACTTATTAAACAAGTCAAGCTCATATTCAGTAGTTATGAACTTAGCTTTCAATTTAGTCACCATCAACCTCCACCAACTTATCTCCATTTCACCTTGATCTTCTCTATCTCTTTGTAATTCTTTCCACCAAAGAGAAGCATGTCCTTTCAATTTTTTTTGTGATAATCTCACTCGAAGAGGATCTTTAGTTTCTTCCATCTCAAAGAAATCTTCAAGTTTACTAATCCAGTCAATCAAGTTCTTAGGTTTCAAAGTACCAGAGAAAGTAGAAACTTCCATTTGGTAACTATTACTTAACCAAGCTCCAGATCTATGCAACTGAGAAGTTTTGTCTTCACCAGATCTATCCCTCTGGTCATCACCACTAGATCTAGTAGCTTCAAAGTCTTTAGCAGCTTCCTCATAACCATCTTCAGTACCAACATTCCAAGGTACACCAGTCATAGCTCTCATTATCTCAACAACCATGTCATTCTTCATCAATTCCATCTCAGATCTGAAATTAGATTTCACCTTCTTTGTAATCCTAGATTCCACAATATCGCAGAGATCCATAATTACTCTAGGGTCCAATATTCTTGAAGGCATCCTTAAAGATAAGAAAACCCTCTGCAATAAAACCCTACACCAACCACCTTGTGACAACCTCCAAGTTGTATGCAAGTTAGATCGCAACTTGCCACCTTGCAAACAACTAGGGAAAGATTCCACAAGTTCAGTGTTACTGATCTGCAACTCAGATCATACGATCTCTTTTCCCACAAGATCAAATTTTCAAGATCAGCCTTGCTAGGTCAACCTTTGCTCCACAAGATCAACTCAACTCTAATACCACCTAACACAGGTCAAGGATGGCGGATCCAATGAAGGACAGTCCAAACTTGCAGCTTCAAAACAACACAACAGAAATAACACAACAAGATATGTTTCAAAACATATTTTCATTAACATGCCCGACTGTAAGGCCTTCTAAGTTAGGGCCAATTACAATCAAAATCACTCTGCAAGATCAACAAGATCCAACAAAACTTCAACTAGTTCAGTTTTGAGACAAATCAGCAACTGATGGAAACCCTAAGGTAGATCTAAACTTGTGCTCGCAAGCCACCAAGCAATCTCCTTGTCTCCAAGTATGCAAACCACTAGCTCTTATATTACAACTATCAGATAATAATCTGATCTGCAAGATCTCACAGGATCTTTTCCACAACTTCACTTATCTACTACCCTAGATTTGCTATCAGAACTTCCAATCTGCTACCCTAGATCTACCTTCGATCTACTACCTAAAACAACTACCCAAACATCCTATAAATACTAATCATCAGCCACAAGTTAGTTGGATGAAATAATTAACTCCTACAAACAAATATTAAATGCAATACAAGTCAGCTCTCAAATAGCCTTACAATTATTAAATTCAACATAACAGCCTCCAAATCCACATAGGAGAATCTAACAAAAGCTACCAACAATAAATGCACCAAGTCAGCCAACCAAATCATCAAGAACTCCAGTCCGTAAATCAAAACTACCGAGCACTAGTGAAACAACCAACCAAGCTCAGCAACACCGAGCAACATTGAAATTACCAAGCACTAGTTCCATCGAGCACAAGAATTCTCATTGAGTTCCTTCAGCGACTGAGCTTCCTTCAATAATCGAGACCATTGGTTAAGGCTACCACCGAGTAACACTGGCCAAGTAACACACCACCATGTAGATTCACCAAGGACCCAAGAATGCCCCTGCATCAAAGATACCAATGAGGGTTAATATGCCCTTATTTACAAATAATAGCTAAATGGTTGTACAATGAGTAAGTTTCCCATAGTACAATAAAGGAATTATCCCTGTATAAATTCTCTCTAACACTTTTCCTTTTTTCCCTACTAATTTTCCATCTAAAAGTTGTATTCATTTATATGCACTAGTCTCCCACTTCCTCTTAGACAAGTCCTGTAGGTTTCTTGATGAACCTGTAAAAAATAGCTCTAAACTACAACCAAGAAAATTGTCTTCCTATACCATTATAATATAAAAAATATTTACCACATAATAAGATGCATAGGGAACACTATAAAATAACCTATGTTCCACACTCATTTTGTTAAGCTCGTTTCCATCAACGATTTCTTCCTTCTAAGAAGGATTGAGAGAAACACATAAGGAATTATAAACATGAATGCTATTTCTACGGTCTAGCAGTGTCTTGGAGGTCTTACTCCTCCTTCAGCTTAGTGATGTATATTTTTGAGGTAAAGTCTATCCAAAAGTTTTGTTTTGTTTTGTTTTGTTTTGTTTTTGTTTTTTGTGTGTGTGTGTGCATGCGTGCGCATGTGTGTGCATGTGTGTGTCTGTGTGTGTCTATGTGTGTGTGTATATATCTGTATGTGTGTATGTGTATGTATGTATGAATTCAATTTAGAAGTGAACTCATAAAAATACATCAGGAAATCATAAGTAAGAAAAATTAGTATTCAAATGATGTGAGGCTTCAGTATTTTAACATATATAAAACATTAGTATATTAAGTTTTCCCAAACATATTTACATTAGGTCAGCCTAATTTTATAATTCACTTCAAATCTCCACCCACTAGTAAGTAATGGATTTCTCACCCATTAAACCCTAGGTCAAGCATAAAAGATATAACTATTACAGTGTAATACCATAGGAGTAAGGTTTCTCTTAAACAAAAGGAAATAGCCAGTAGAATACTAAACATAGATCTACTATATAGCATTTAGGCTTATCATATTCTAAAGTACTAACTAATATATACAACTCCTAATATTTATCTTTAAAGATATAAAATGTCCTCCTCATTATCTGATTCTATTGTATCACCTACATCCTCTAGTAATTTCCCCTTCCCCAGTTTCTCTAGACCCTTCGAAGATAGCTTATTGGCATGATTTTTAATCAGTTTGGACTTGATAATGATGGGTGGGATGACTTTAATCTCTAGGATGATGCTACAAAAGATTCATGAACATTGTTGCCTTCAGTCTTCATATAATCACTTCTAGTGAGGCTACATCTTTAGTGGGGACAATCATTAACTACCTAAGGGGTGGTCCCACAATAGTGTGTCCCATTTTTTTAGACATGCTAATTTTTGCTCAAATAACACATTTTTAATAAAATATGATGATTTAAGCCTTGAGAAGTTCTATTTGAAGGAATTAATTACAAATGGTTTGTGTGTGTGTGCGCACATGTATGTGTCTATGTGTGTGTGTCTATGTGTGTGTGTATATGTGTATATGTGTGTATGTATGTATGTATGTATGTATGTATGAATTCAATTTAGAAGTGACTCATAAAAATACTTCAGGAAATCATAAGTAAGAAACATTAGCATTCAAATGATGTGAGGCTTCAGTATTTTAACATATATAAAACATCAGTATATTAAGTTTTCCCAAACATATTTACATTAGGTCAACCTAATTTTATAAGTCACTTCAAATCTCCACCCCGCTAGTAAGTAATGGATTTCTCACCCATTAAACCCTAGGTCGAGCATAAAAGATATAACTATTACAGTCTAATACCATAGGATTAAGGCTTCTCTTAAACAAAAGGAAATAGCCAATAGAATACTAAACATGAATTTACTATATAGCATTTAGGCTTATCATATTCTAAAGTAACAACTAATATATACAACTCCTAATATTTATCTTTAAAGATATAAAACGTCCTCATTATCTGATTCTATTGTATCACCTACATCCTCTAGTAATTTCCCCTTGCCCAGTTTCTTTGGACCCTTCAAAGATAGCTTATTGGCGTGATTTTTGATCTTTTTGGACTTTATAATGATGGGTGGGATGACTTGAATCTCTAGGATGATGCTACAAAAGGATTCATGAACATTGTAGCCTTCAATCTTCATATAATCACTTCTAGCGAGGCCACATCTTTAGTGGGGACAATCATTAACCACCTTAAGAAGAAAGTGAATGTTACATTCCACCACCTCCAATGGTTGTCAAAGACCAATTTATCTTTGAATACAAGGATGGGTCTTCTGATCAAGCCTTCCAGATTTGGTGGATTCCTCTAGTAAATTTCCATATAATCCTTGGGATATGGGATCTCTAGCCTCTCATTTTTTCTAAACACTTCTCGCTCCAAACCACCAGATATTTCTCTACTAAAGATTACTCCACAAAGAGAGAGATAAAATCTTGTTTAGGGATCCTAGCATACAACACAATGGATGTAAAGATACCAACTATCTCACAGTTAGTCCTAAAGATGAATTCATAGTTGAAGAACTCTTCTAGGATTAACTCTATTGCACATTTCAGAAAATCATCCAAATGTTTAAGTATTCTATCCAAATGATCTGGCTTAATAAAACCCCTAAAAGAAATTTGCATGTTTCCAACAATATGAACCAGCTTAATATTCATCTCCATCCTACAGAAATAGACATAAACAATATCCTATGAAACTAGTTAACATAATAATATAAAGACAACAGAAGATTCTAGCTAAACTCAAACCACTCTAGAAAAATCCAGAAATCCTTAACCAAAAATAATAACCTAGATATCATTAAAATAATAGGGCAAGGAAGGAGACGAAAAGATCAAAAGGGAAAGTAAATATACCAATAGAAGGATGAAACTAAACCCTAACCTATAGATCCTAAATATGAATATATTTATAGATACATATCTATTATAATATATGTATTTATAAATATATAAGTATAAGTTAAGATATCGATCAAAATGACAACCGAGAGAATGCAAAAGGACAGCAAGGGACTACGTATCCAACAACACCAAGGAGCTAGGAAGACCACCTCCACATGTATCATGGGAGATTTTTTAT